>VXBT01007670.1:391105-426421 GCA_013400235.1 Oriolus oriolus
GATGCTGTGCCTGATGCCCCCCAGGACAGGGTTGGCCCTCCTGGCTCCCAGGGCACTGCTGACTCATATCCGATTTGCCACTGACCAGGATCCCCAGGTCCCTTTGCACAGCACTGCTCTCCAGCCTTTCATCCCCCAGTCTGTACATCTAGGTTTGCCCCATCCCAGGTGCAGAATCTGGCACTTCCCCTTGTTGAACTTCCTGTGGGTGGGGATTGCCCAGTCCTCTCATTCGTCCAGGTCTCTCTGCAGGGCCTCCCTGCCCTTGAGGGAACCAACAGCTCCTCCCAGTTTTATATAATCTGTGAACTTGCTTAGTATCCCCTCCAGTCCTGTGTCCAGGTCATTGATGAAGATATTGAAGAGCACAGGGCCAAGGGTGGAGCCCTGTGGAACCCCACCAGTGACAGGTCCCCAGTCTGATGTCCCCCCACTCACTGTAGCCCTTTGTGCCCCACCCATGAGCCAAGTGCTCACCCATCATAGGACGTGTTTATCCAGCTGGGGGATGGACATTTTGTCCAGAGGATACTAGGAGAGACAGTATCAAAAGCTTTACTGAAATCCAAAAATATTACACCGATTATCTTCCCTTGATCAGCTGGGCAGATTACCCTGTCATAAAGGAAATCAGGTTTGATAAGCAGGACTTGCCTCTCATGAAGCCATGCTAGCTGTGACCAATGATTGAGCTGTCTTTCAGGTGTTTTTCAATACCTCCCAGAATCATCTCCTCCATAACTTCACAAGGCACTGAAGCGAGACTGACAGGCCTGTAGTGTCTGGGGTCCTCCTCCTTTCCCTTCTTGAAAATCAGGACAACATTCACCAGCTTCCAGTCAGCTGGGACCTCTCAGGATTCCCAAGACCATTCAAAAACAATTTGGAGAGGTTTTGCAATGATATCAGCCAGCTCTTTGAGGATTTTTGGATGAATCCCATTAGGCCCCATAGATTTGTAGGGATTCAGCTGGAGCTGAGCTTTGGCTGCATGAATTTTCTCCCTACAGTGGCAAGCAGCATCTCTGTATTTTCCCATGCCACCTGACCTTGCTCCCACTGGGCACATGCTCCTCCTTGATCCTGTTTCTCACATACCAGGCCCATAGCCTGTGTGTACCTACAGATACTGGGTGCCACTGGTTTTCTACTGTTGACAAGCTCATTGCAAATTCAGTGTTCATTTTGACAGACAGGTTTTGAGTTTTCTGAGGAAACCTCTTGAGATACTGTGTGGATATAGAACACGTCCTGGTGTGGGTATTACCGAAAAGGAATCACCAGGAAGCCTCAGCTGTCCCACCCACCTTCCTGCCACGTGTCCCAGTATGGATGGCCGAGCTGTTTGCCAATGTGAAGGGACCCTCAGAGCCAGAGTTGCAGCTACAAAGTCAACACATCTGGATTACCTCAGACAGGACCAGTTCTGTTTCTTTAGGAGCTCATGATACTCCTGTGCTTCAGCAAACTGGCCACCTGCACAGGTTGCAGAGAGAATGGACAGGAGCAAGCCCACACTCATCCCAGCCATGATTCACAGATTTGCACAGACACACTGCAAGTTCCACTTTGCTTTGTTCACCTTTCAGAGCACCAAGGGATGGATATTGAGGCAAAAGCCAAAAAGCAGTGACTGTTTCTAGTGACAATACGAGCTATTGTGTGGTAAAAAGGGTAAATTACTCATTTTTTGCTTTTATTGTTTTAAATAATTGCAAAGCACGGACACCACGTGCTTTTCGTTGCTGCAAAACTACAGACAAGAACATTAAAAACCAACCCTCTGAAAGGGAGAACCAGCCCACCTAAATCACTAATTTAAGTGAAACAGGAGAGGTAGTGTCCAATGATATGACTTAAGACACAATCTTGCTAATTTCTTACTGCCTCTTCTGATCTTGAGTGTATTTCTGAGGGTTTTTTTAATCAGTTTCCTCCATACTTGTTTTCTGGTTCACAAAATTTTGCAGGAAGAAAAAGCATTTAAGTTTTTACTATTTTTGAGAACTGTTTGCCTGTTTAGGATGCCAACGTGTTTCTGCTTACTATAATTTTCAAAAATGATGAATGGACTGACAGTTCTTGATGACCTGCACCCCCAAACAGACTTGATTTTATACTGAATCCTCCTTTCCAGCCTAAGATGGGCTCAGACCTGACCTGTTGGTCTTGAGAATTAAGGCTCTCCGTGGAACAGCTCTGCCATGCACTGTTTTGCAACACAAGCAACACCAGGAAAATAGAAGAAAGGGGGTGAGGGAAAACTGTGCCCATTTCTGCATGAAACTAAAAGAATATAACAGAAAAGAAAGGCCACAGTTAGAAGTGGTGCATGTACAGCCAGCCAGTCATACAGGCGGGATAAATGCCCGCAGCATCAAACTCTCTGGGTCCCGGAGGCTTTCACTCATTTGTCATCTAAAGGAGGCACCAGATTACAACCGTTTGCTCTCTTGGAACAGTTCATGCCATGCTGAAGTAGCAGATGGAGGCTGACAGTCAGGTGTGATTCTGGGATTCCTGCAGCTCAGTCCTGAAGCTGATCAGAATTATGAAGCACACAAGAACAATCATGTTAATAACCTCCTGTGCAGACAGGCTGATGGAACTGTCATACTTCCCTTTAAGGCAGCAGGAAATAGCCCTCTCTTCTCATACATGCCCTCCTCAAGCATGGAGATCATAGCACAGAGAGCAGCAAAGCATATTCTAAACCAGAAAAGAAAGAAGAGGGGGGCAGGAAAATATTTTTTTTTTTTTCAAGGTATATTTATTATGGGAAGCCTCCAACCATTTTACTGCACTAACTGCCAGATGACACTTGCTCCTGTTCTAGACTGCTCTGCTCAACAGCTGCCCAGATACTCCAGAGGGTCACAACTTATACCATAGAAAATATGCTCTGTATCTGTATTTGCTTGTTAGTAAAACAAAACAAAGAAAAGGGCAATAGATTATAAAGAGTTTTGGCCTGTTAATTAACTAACATTGGAGGAACACATCAGCCCGATGTCCATAAGCATTGACTTGAGGAGAGTTTCAGAGCATTTTATTTTGTTCACAAGCATTTAGTTAAGGCAAAATTTTAATGTTCACCCATAGAAAAATATTCTTTCTACTGTGGTCTTTTAACTACAACGAATATAATAATGTCCCATATAATAGGGGTAAGAAATATTTCAGTCACTGAAATGGTCTTCACCATCCTTGCTCTGAAGAAACTTAAAAATTACAGTCAATAATTATGTTCTCATGTCTAAAAACCCCTTCCACCCTTGGAGAGATATTCATCTCCTTGTAGAGATATGATTAAAGTCCCCATTTGAATACTTTAAAACTTTCATTACATGAAAAGCTTTCATTACACAGCCCCTAATAGAACCTAAATTATGATCCTTTTTTGAGTCTATTTTTTCACATGGATCAATTTCCAACTGGTGGACACCAATATTCATTCCAATCTTCTACTCATTTAAGTTCTTAAACATTCCTAATGTATTTTCAATGCATCAATGAAACGAATCAAATAAATACTAAGAAGAAAATGTGTGAGGTTATTGTTGCAACTTGAAGTTTTTTTTCTAAGACTCCATATTTCCTGTGTTTTCACCAGAAAACCAGTAACCACTCTTCTCCACAAACAAGTTAAAAAATTTAATCTTTTAATTTCATGCTAAAATTCTGTGATTCATCTCTATGGATTGGCTGTCTCATTCCTATCAGTTCACCCAAAACACTGAAGTAACTCCTACTGCATGAATTATCATAAATCTCATAGCAATTGTTACTCTTATTACTGCTACCTTACCAATTCTTGCATTTTCTCCTGCACAAGACCAACACTGACACAACATCATGAGTTCAGCAGTGCCCACCAGGATGGTGGCAGGGAAAGGAGAATGTAACATTAACAAAAAGCGCCAGAGAACTGGGTTTGTTCAGCCTTTAGGAAGCCAATAGAAGGGAAACTATCTGCTGGTCAGAGCTACCTAACACAAGAGTGCCAAGAAGATAGAGCCTGACTTTTCTCAGAGGTTTCAGCTGCCCTGGAGTTGAGTTTACTCCTCATAGCTGGTACAGTGCTGTGTGTTGTATTTAGGATGAGAATAATGTTGACATAGGATGTTTTGGCTGTTGCTTAGTAATGCCTACCCTAACTCAAGTTTTCAGTACTCCCCTGCTCTGCCAGTGAGGAGCTGCACAAGAAGCCAGGAGGGAACTGTGAGAGATTGGAAAGGTTGATGTCTCAAGACATTTTGGGGTGCCTGTGTGTGAGGCAAGGGCAGGCTGGGCCTTGCCCTGGCAGGGCACCCCTAGAGCCAGTATCCCAGCCTGGCAGCTGCCAGTCCTTGTCACACTGGAGAAAATGCCCCACACCCCATCCCTGGAGCCCCTAACCAAGCTCCTGAGTGGCCAAATGACCAGAAGTCCCACCTGGGGGAAGGGCCCAGGAAGGCCAAGGGGTATTTAAGGCCGAACACAAGAGGAGCACCCTACCTCCTCTTGGAGTTTCTCTCAGCTGAACATCATCGGAACCCAGGACGTGGTAGCTCTATGGGTCCTTTTCTGTATCTTTTCTGTCCTTCTCCTTCTTCTTCTTCTATTTCCCTCTTTTTTAGTAACTTAAAATCAAATGGACTTAGAGTTTGTGAAGTTGAATGGGCTAAGTCAATGCTTTGAGAAGTGTTTTGTGTTGATTGAATGCTGCTCTAAACCTTTTGCCAAAGTTCTCTGATTTTCTAAATCTGCCAGTAAAATCTGTTTTGTGGTTTTGACCTCCTGAGAAGATCTTGTCTGTATTTCTCCCATGTGTCTAACTCAAGGGTGCATGAACAACAAATAAGCAAGGTTGAAAGCCTCATTGAGAGAGTTTTTGGGGCCTTGCAGGAGCACAGCTGGAACAGCTGACCTGAACATGCCAAAGGGATACTGCTTACCATGGGATGTCATGCCTGGTATGAAAACTGGGGTAGATTCACCAGAAGCCACAGACAACTGCTTGGGAATGTGCTGGGCATCGCTCAGAGGGTGGTGTATCACTTGTACTTTTCTGGTTTTATTCCCCCCTTTCATTTTCTTATCTCCCTTTTCATTATTACTGTTATTGTTCTTATTTCAATTAATAAACTGTTTTCATGTCAACCCATGGGTTTTACATTTTTCCACTCCGCCTCACCCAATGGGGGCAGGGGTGCTGAGTGAGCAGCTGTGTGGTACTTAATGCCTGCTGGGGTTAACTCACAACAGAGGCACACAGAGGGGCATTGGGCATGAGCTGCAGCATGGGAAGCTCCTATTAGGTGTGATTTCTTCTTCCTCCATGAGGATGGTGAAACCCTGCAACAGGGCCCAGAGAGGCTGTGGGATTTCCATCTCTGGAGGTTATTCAAGATTTCACTGATAAAAGCCCAGAGCAACCAGATCTATTTCTCTGTTTCTCCAGAGGTCCTCCCTGCCAGCCTTTTCTTCTGGATTTGTGTCACACTCACTTGGAAAAGCCCAAGTGCTTAGGTCACTAAGCACATCATAATTTGCTCGAGCACTTGGCACTGCTGGAGTCTCTATGATATGCCCGGCTATTCACATGTAGCTGTACAATCACTCTCACTGGTATTTGGAAAGCTGCAGTTGTTTCTCAATGCTCTACATTACAATGTACATTTTACAGCCAACCTCTTCTTTCTTTGTCTGTCAGTGTCAGGTTTATCAGCTTATCACAGATTTTGTATTGTGGGGATATTGAATTCACTTCTGTACAAATATTTTAAAGAAATGGAGGATTCACC
Source organism: Oriolus oriolus (assembly GCA_013400235.1). NCBI lineage: Eukaryota > Metazoa > Chordata > Aves > Passeriformes > Corvidae > Oriolus > Oriolus oriolus. Next base: position 396,892 of record VXBT01007670.1, read on the forward strand.
AGGACTAGAAAATGAAATGAGAGTTATTTTCGTCATCTTCTAACTTTACTTGGAAATGCCACCTTTAGGTTAGCAGAGCTGGCTCACATGGGCTTCTTTCTTCCGCAGTTACCAAGTTTCATCTCTGGCCAGACAAACCAGCTGACTTCAGGGATTTGTCAACTCAGCTGGACAAAGGAGTTTTGGACATGAAAGAGAATAAATTCTGTGCTGGAAGCAAGGCTTAAATAACGACATTACTCAATAGTAATCAGGTAGGATTTAACCAACCGGGTTGAGCTTGCTAGTGCTTCTGTAATAAATCAATGAACTAATGCACACAAAAGCCCAAAGGCTTGTCATTGTCCCCTAATCAAACAGTAAAAGGTGAAACCGACTGAGCTCGCATGGCATAATTTCCTCTAGTTGTTTCCTAAGACAAACAACTTTAAGGGAATAACTGATAATAGTTCCCACACAGGTCAAAGCACAGTAAGTCTCAAAAAAAAAGTGTGGTTTAAATCCTTTTTCAGCCATCCCATGACCTTCCCCCACCGAATGGCACCATAGTTAGCACAGAAAACATGTGTCCCAAATGCCAGTTCATTCACTCTTCCACGTGGAAAAATGCAGTGCTGGGTAGAGAGGCTCAAGTTACAGCAAGTCTGTGAATCTGCCACCCTGAGATGGCCTAAAAGCCTGCCAAGGGTAATTTACTCTGCTTTCTGGTCTTTGCAGATAGCTTGGTTATATCAACCTAGCAAAATGCTGTAGAAACACATAAACTGTGTCTACAAAAGTAACAGAAACTGAATCACAGAGAGTTAAGGCACCACTTTAACACAAAAACCTCACATATGCAGTAAGAACAAAAATCCCTAGGACTGGTGAATAAGAAAAGCAAGGTCCCTTTTCTTCCATTATTTTGCTAGGAAACTCTTATCTGTCCAACCCCTGGCAATAAAGAGGGAACGAGCAGCACAGACTTGCTCTACTGTCTGCTGTAACAAAATCAGATACTCAGAAACTACACCGCCTGTGACCGGGCTGCATCTTGCACAACTACTCAATATGCAGAAGATCTCTGCACTGCAGAATAAAATTAATCAGAGTCCTACACAATGAAACTGGTTACACTGAAAAGAAGGCATTTACAAAGAAAACAACACACTGAAGAGAGCTTAGCAATATCTGGCAGCCAAGTGAGATCAAAAGCAAATACTTATGGCCTTGTAGCCTCACACCAGGGCAACATTGCCACTGCAGATGAACAGAAAACAGTGCTCAGCACCAGAATAATCTGGCCATTTTAAATTACAATCTGCTAGGCTGCTCCAAAGAGAATCCTATCATAGGAGACTGAATGTTGTGGCCATATCCATACTTTAGAGAGCCTAAGGACCAAAAGGCATACAAAGTGCACTCCTTGTGAGAGATCCTTTTGCAGTCCCCTGGTCTCACAAGTCCCCAGGGTGCTCCCAGAGACACCTATCAAGAAGTGGGTAAGGAGAGGGAGGATACTTTTGAATTCAAAGCATCTGCTTCTGAGCCTCACACAGCCCCAGCTGAGTAGTAAGAGAGAACACAATTCCTGGTTTGCCACCTAAGATAGTTTTTCCACTCCTCTCTGCAGCAGCCCACTGGATTTCATCAGGGATACTGGTTTACAATTCCTGCAATTAAGGTTGCTGTTAGAAAGGCAGACTGACAGAGCCAGCCCAAGCCAAGCACCTCAAAAGCTATGCCAAAGCTGTTCTCAAAGAGATGAGGCATTTTGATTAACCTCAAAGATCTCATAGACAGGAAACTGAGTCCAGACAGTAATGATGCTCCTTTGCGACCTGAATATTGCTCCACAGCAAATTCAGGGTTAGGAAAAAAATCACAGACAGAGCAGGCAGGTTGCTGTCCGTTTGTATTCCAAAGGGTTAGAAAAGCATTGAAGAGATGGAAAAACATCTGCTCATCCAGACATGATAGTACTCTTCCTTCCATGTGTTCAATGATAGGAAACCATCCCACTTTTTCTCCTCCTGATTCAAAAAGCCAGGAGCCTCAGAGTCCTGGTTTATAAAAGCAATGAGGTTTTAAAGAAAGCCCCCATACAGCCTTAAATCATCACAACTACCACGTGTCAGTGTTCCAAGAGTGACTTTGGGTCATGTAAGGTCTGCTGAGCAAACAGACCATGAAGTTCTGTTTCAGGGGCACACGAAGCAATCCCCAAATCCTAAAGCAGAGTGCAAACTAAAAAATGGACCCTCAGACAGGAGGGCAGATTAAAAAAAACCAAAGTAAACTAACCCAAAGCAAAATGCTCTGAATCCATGAAGCTCATAGTGTAAAACCCCCAAGCCATACCTGCTGGAGATGTATAGGCCTGTGCAACTGCTGCTACCCACTGATCTGCAGGTACTGTACTGCTCACTAATGGAGACATTGCTTAAGAGGGTGAAACACAGAAAACCAAACCAAAGCCTCTCTTGCTCTCTGGATATGCCAAATTACTAATTCACTTAGCCACACAGATCTTATTTCCATTTACGTTTTAATGTACGTGATCCAAACGCTTGTCTACACAGCAAAACACTGGCAGGTGCAACTAAACCAGCAACCTCCTCTGCTGGAGACAATCTGCAGGAAGTGTTTTGCCAGTGCAGCTTAGGCTTGGTTTCAAAATGCTTGACTGCAAAGTAGAAAATCCCAATAGGTTAAAATGGTGTGCAAATGGTACAATCACACACACACATCTCACTTAAAGATAGTTTTACATTAGTGACTAAGGTAATAAAATGAGGGCTTGGCACTACTATAGTATTCTGATAGAGAGGCTGTATTCATTCACAAGTTCACTGTGCAGATGTGCCCAAACTATCCCCGAAACAGTTTCTGAATTTGTTATTGGTAAGATTTTCAACCCTAGTAGTGTAATTCTGTACTAGCTTCTCTAGGAGCAACAAGACAATGTAAGCCAAACAGTGCTTCACAAGGATTAAAATAAAAAGCTATCTTGTGGTGCTCTGATTAGAATTGGCCAGATAAGAGTACCACCAGACAGAATATCCTGAGCCCTGGAAATCCAGCCTGAACAAAGAAGTATTCTACAGCAACTTTGTGAGACCAAAAGGTTTTGATTTTGACTAACAGAGTCCATGGAAGGCAAGAAGAAGACAAAAATGTTGCTAAAAACTTCTTGGGTAAAGGTGCAACAACAGGACAGCTGAGACCATCAGCTCATCACCTGCTTGAGCAAGAAAACTCCATAAACTGACTTCTCAACCGTGTTTCACCCAAAGCATAAAAGGGCACCATTGCTGGTGTTCCACAGACCCAAGACAGTGAATAGATTTGGAAGTTTGGTCAGAAGATGATTTACAATCCCTGTAAGTAAATGCAAGTTAGAAAAAACTTTGCCTTTGGGAAACATATTAATGACTAAACAGATACAGAAAAAGCACTATACAGCTAGAAAAATCAAATAAAGTATGGGCAGAACAGAATGACTCTACAGAGCAGGTGACAGATACTGAAGTGGCAGTGATCTCACATAGCCAAGCTCAAGTATCTCAGAACCATTTGTGCTGGAAGGGACCTCTTGAGACCATCTAGTCCATGGCCCTGTTCAAGCAGAGACAGCCAGAGCATGTTGTCCAAGGTCACATCCAGCTGGGTTTTCAGTATCTCCAAGGACAGAGATATAATCATCTCTCTGGGTAACCTGTTCCAGCACGTGACCACCCTCACAGCAGAAAACTACACACAGTATTCATTAGAAGGTACTCTACAGAAGAGTCATTACCTGATTGGGTCCCCAGCTGTTCTGCGTGGATTGCTAGTGCAGGAAGGACACTGTGAGGGACCTACCTGCATCTATGTTCCCTATGTGGCTATCCCACAAACTGTCCAAGAAAGCCTAACTGTTGGCAACAGCCTGCAGTCCACCTCAACCAGGAGCTACTGCACTCAAAGGTCAGGCTGTACCCAAACCAGGTCCTGAGGCAGGTCTGCAGTATGGGCCAGTGGCCAACCTTCTCTATCCCAAACTCTGCCAAACTCTAGCAACTTGCAAGACTCTGATCACAAGCACTGGAAAGAGCAGCAGCTCATTAGTCCTTTAAGGCTGGTGTGACACCTAAATAGAAAACAATAAAGCGGCACTATTTAAGAGGGACTGCAATTTTCAATTCTACCAGAAAAGTACAGAGGAATTTTAAACAACACTGTTCCCTTGGTTTTCATCTGGAAATCCATGAACTGATTGTGTCACCTGTGGTAATACTGACTTAGTTACCAGTTAAGTTGGTAATACCAATTTAGCCCATGCACCAACTGTTGGAAAAAGGCAGCGTCTCCCTTTCTGAAATGTTTCTCACCTCTTTGCAACACTCACAGTGAAAACATACACAATACACGATTCCCCATGCTCTCAACCCAATTTCTTATTTTAACTTTATCATTTATTTCAGTAAAGCATTTGGGGATTAACCTTCAACCAAAAAAAGCTAAATTCCTCACAGAACAGCTTGATTTGTAAAAACATGGCTGAAGTAAAGTGTCATTCTTATGTGCAGGATAGCTGATGCATCTCTCCTTTGTGAGAAGGCAGCCAATTCTGCTTCTTCTGTCTTTTCCGTCCCTTCCCTGAATATTTACTACTTTGCCAAGGGGCTTTTCCTAGTTCCACACACCACCATGCCCTCTCCCCACTTACCAGCATCAAGGTGTGCACAAATGTGGGTGTTTTTTCAAGCATTTGGTATTGTCAACAATCTTCCAGAAAGAAACACATGTATTAATCAACACCTTGCACACTTTCTGATGCTAGTCCTGATTTGGTGATTTCAGGTCATGCTTTTCAAGCATTCCCTGCCCTGGATGCAGCACCTATTGGCACTGGCCAGCATGACAGCATTGTCTCTTGGTACTCTAAAATCCATCGCTCTACACAGTCATACCCTCACTCAATTCAGAGTAGTTTCAAGTGTACAACAAAATCAAAAAATCTCAATCACAGCCTTGCTGGCCCTCACTGCAGTGTTTTCAGACCTCAGACACCCACTGTGCTGTTCTCTGGGAGCTTGTGTATCCAGGCCTTTCACAGATCAACGAGAGTCCTCATAATGACCTGAGTTGATTTCTCCTTTACACAGCTCAGCTGCATTTATTACAATCCAGAGTATTCAAAAGAGGCCTTACCAGTCCTCCTCTTGGGAGAGCAGAAATGTGGAAAACGATTTGACCTTCAAAATTAATTCACTGGCTTTTACCTAGAGGCAATCTGTCACAAACATTGAGTAACTCATTTCACAAGGCCAGCAACAGTCCCACCCTCGAATCCAACCATCTCTCCAGAGATTTTGCACAAAGGCAAAGGTACAGACACAAACACAGGGCTGCAACACTATCTCTGAAGCATGAGTCCTGGTGATAAGGATCCTACTCACTGCTTCAGCAGAAGGTGTTTCCTTAGCCCAAGTGGGAATCCTGCAGAAATGCACATCCCTTCAAATGTATATTATACTATAACACATAAACTGTACCTGGCAATAGCTGGCTTTGCCTTAACAAGGAAATCAGTGCACAATGCTCTTCAGCCAACAGCAGTTCTCAGTCCCTCAAAGGCAGATTTGGAAATTTCTTGTTTACATCCCTCCATAGCAATCTGTTTAGTGGAAGCCCCCCTCCATCAGCCAGGAACAACTGTATCAAGACAGCTCCTTTGCACCGTAATTAAGAATAGGCACCTCACTTCACACTTTGCCTTCAGGACAGTGAGGTACATGAAAAATTTTCTCATAGTCAGTTTCCTTATACTTCCTGTTATCCACTTTTTGCACTCCTCTACTAGTCAACCATTTTACTTGGAGACTCTGTCGTGCTTACAGTGCTCCAGGTCCTCTGGGAGGAAACCTCATTTTTTAGTCAGATGCTGCTTCCTCTATTCCTTATTTTCTAATCAGCATCACTAGATTGCACAGACCAGCGTACCAATAGCTCACTTTAAGTCTCTTCACTCTCCTTATATCCTGGCAGACAAAATAGTCCCTGTTGTTGGAGTTGAGACACTTGAGTTGCAGAATGTAACAACTTTCTGAGCTGGATGACTTAACCTGAGGTCACATATAGACGGAAGCTGAAGAGAAAATTATAAAAAACATTTGCAACTTTGGATTCTAATTGTTAACATGCACAGTGACTTGTAGCACTTCCAAAGGGCTTTTTGCCTTACCTTGCAGCTTTTTCAGGACAGCCACTTCCATCTTGAGAACTTGCTTGGGCTGCTGAGCTGATTCTACCTTCAAGGCCACATTCTCACGGGTCAGCAAATCCATCGCCTCATAGATCTCCCCAAAGCCACCTCCACCGATCTTCTTCAGCTGGAAAAGTACAAAGTGGTTTGGTACAACGTACACAAGAGGGAACATCAAGCTGGCTCTCACAAAGCCAGCTCCTCGACTGTGTAGGGAGAACAGGCTCAGCTCCCAATCTGTGCTGTGCCTGAATCCCTTCACTGCACAGCTTGGCAGAAGTCCAGCTACCCACTTGACTGTGCTATGTATAAATTCTTTGCTGTAACAACGAAGAACAAGCCTAGCAAGCAATGACAGGTGATACTTTTAAAAGCAAATGATAATGCCTATTGCCTCCATGATGTTCTTGCCAAAATTCAAGGAAAGACCCTTCAAGGAGATAGCAGAACCACTGATCAGACCATGGTAGATGACAACTGTCATCCATCCCCAACAAATACATAACCATGGTAGTTGGAACTACTGCTTTCAAGAAATAAGTTACATGTAGTTTACATCTCGTTCAAAGGACTTTAAAAACAGAACAAAACATTCACTGGAATCTTTTACAAGACGTTTTACCTGCTCTGGTAGTGAAGTTACTTCAGTGTCACATTTCAAAAAACTGCCAGCTGCATTACCTCAAAACAGTTGTGTACAAGCCACCAGTACAGCTTCACTCTTTCTCAGTCTCTGTCTTCTTCTTTTTAGATTGAAACCCAACCAAATAATGCTTTTTGCATCTCTGAGCAAAATTAAAGACTGTTTCACCATAGGATTCCACCACTTCAGCTGACATAAACTCAAAGCTAAAGATATCTAAGTTTCAGCATATTTGACATGTACCTTCTAGAGATAGATTGTTTGCCTATTCTAGAGTAGCCTCCCATTCAGAGAGCAAATCAGGATCCTCTGCCTTTCCTGGAAGGTGATTCCTTGATCCTCCTTCTGCTGAGACTTGACAGCATATGTGCATATAGTTATATATAATCATGTATAATACAGACTCCTCATGTGTTGCAAGGGTAAATGTCTACGCCAGGGAAATTGTTTTATATTTGTTTCTCTTAGATATATTTAAAGCCTACTGTGCTGCCCAGCAGGAAATTCAGGTTTGCAGCAGAGATAGATCAGGGCTCCCCTGATTTGCTTAGCACTTGTTCATTGAACCAAGCTGCAGCCCTTCCCTTCAGCATTTTGTGTTCCCTCTGTTAACAACTGCTTTGGAAGCCCTGAGTGCCACTTCTTTCCAACAGCAGCAGTAACACTTTACAGAGGAAAAGAAGTTTTGGTCAGACAGATAGTCAAACATGGATCTTATACAATGTTTAAGATGTCCAGTTTGGTGAACAAAGGGCCCTGCCTACCAAGGGCAGGGTTTTTTCCTCCCAAAGGTGACCCAAATTATTTGCTTTTCTGGCTCCCAGGTTAAGAAAACCAGTTCCACATGAAGAAAGAAGTATTTTCCATATTAACAGCCTGACTACTGTCTCTGAAGCTATTACTTGACAACCCTTTGAAAGTTGCTGTCCAGAGCAACCTCTTGTCATTTTTCCTCATGACCTTCCACGGGGCTAAACAGGCATATTCACACAGTAAACAGCCCAATAACTAGGACAACATAGATTATTCATAAATTATTACAGTGCAGCCCTACTTCCACTTGGAAATCCACACTAAGTGAGTTGGCTATTAAAAAAATCTTTCTTTCAAAACAGTGCTGCATTCAGCATAGCAACAACATGTCAGCTAACACCTCAGGATTCAGTACACAAGATCTGTTGTCTGACATATTAATGAGAAAGGGAAAGGGACAGTAAAAGCTACAGAAGGCAAAAAAGTAAGCTGGGGTCTGGAGGGACTCTGAGGAAGATTAAAAAACTCTCAGTCAGAAAACGAGTAACATAACAAGCAAAAGTCAACAGTAAAAAATATAACACAGCATAGCTGGGATGGAGAAAAAATAAAGGCTACCCAAACATCTCACTGTGTAGATTAATTCAAGCAATAGATCTGGGGAGAAATATTGCTGAGCCAGCACACACATACATAATGATCCTTTTCCATTCATGGGCCCTAACAGGAACAGCTCTGATGGTCCAATACAGTTGTCAAAATGCAAAAGTACTACAGTACAAATGGAACAACACTATGTTGATATGACTGGGATAGGATCTGTGGGAAGGTCCAGTCATGCATGATGCACAGTATTGAACACCTTGCTCTAGAGGCTCTCACTGAATTAGGAGTCATTTGTTTTAGGAGTAAAAGAATGACCAGGAGTCTGAGAAAACTAAAGACAGGCTAAGACTGCTACCTCAGAAAAAGCACAGGAATGTGTGCATCAGAGAAGCAGGTTCAGTAAAAAAGTACAGTATTGAGACTGCACGCCTGGAAAAACAGCCAAACTGAAGGACACATAAAAGTCTAGAGAGAAACAAATGGGAGATGACATGAGATCAAGATTGGAGCTTCTGCTGAATCACAAAACTGATTTTATACAAAGCTGCCTTTGCTTCTTTACATCCTTGCTGACACTCTTACAGAAATTATTCTCTGGCATATTTTTCCCAGCATACCCAATGGTACCATCTACTCAACATTACTGCTAGCACTGCCATACTTCTTCATTTTTTGGCAACATCCAGAGCCCATCAGCAGCCATTTCCTTTCCTTTGTTCCAGAGCGAGTTGTTGTAAGTCAAGGTCTTGGCTGAGTTCAGGGGCTTATGACACATCCATTGCCTCACTGTCTGAGTGCTCGGTGGGAGCTCACTTTCTAAGGTGAACTCGGCACAGCCTTCTGTTGGACACAAAGGAGAGACAGAGAGACGGGCACACACCACTCAAAAAACTCCAAACCAGTAACGAAACTGCAAACACAAAGTCAAGAAAGAGAATGAAACATCTGACTAGAATCACCTAAGTGGTAACCATGAGTCATTAGCACATGTTAAGCCTCACTGCCCTGGGGGTATTCTCTTCTGGTCCTGTTTCCTACCTTCTACCAGCCCATTTACTGTTAAAATTGGGATACAGGCTGACAAGACCAGCAGGATTCATTCCACCCAGCTGCATGAGCCCCTGTGTGAGCTGGGTGTCCAGGTGTCTATTCCAGGCTGCGGAATCAAGTGAACAGTTCATCTGATCAAACAGGGAGGTATCTGGACTCGCACACAGACAATCAGTAGTTACACAGCACACAGATGGCTCCCTTTGAAGTCTCCTTTAAATATTCTGAAATATTTTGGATTTATCCTGAAAAAGACTCTTGTAGCACAATCTTCCAAAGCCTACTAAAAAAAACCCCAAAACAACAACAGCAACACACAGCCTTCTCACTAAGCAAAAATCAGTACTTTCAGACACAGTTCAAAAAACCAAGGCAACACACAACCCCAGACAAAAATAGGCTTGAATACAAATTTAATCTTTTATTCCAGAAGCATATATGATACCACTGCTCTAAACAAAGTCTGCCTTCCAAGGATATTATGTAAAGACTACACCTTCCCAGGATAACATTCCAGGACCAAGGCAGGAGTGGTTCAGTGTCAGGATCACTGGGAATATCAAGGAACAGGAATGTGTGTTCTAAATCCAGAGCAAAGGACCAAATTAAAAGCCAGCAACCTTAAGTGAACTCAGCCAGGGTCAAGGCTGTCATCCACATGCTTCAAAGATTTCATTAGGTCAAACAGTGACCACTGTGGCTGTCTTCTAGGAGCACCTCTATAGCCAAGCCTGCAACTCCTGCAGCCCAACTCAATGGGCTACTTGATCCAGAAATGGCCAGTAGGCCTCATCTGACTTAACAGCTGAGGAAGAGTTGACCTACATTCATCAAACTCTCCAGAGTCCACCCAACTTGTTTAAGAGGACTGGATCTGATCTCAGAGGAAACGAACTCAGGTAAAACAGGCATGAACTGAGAAGCCAATCAAGAACTCAACCAGCCGCATTCTAAATCATCTAAAGACCTGTCAAAGCCCACTTAAAACAGGCCCCAAGTCTGACAAAGAACCTTCCTTATCCCAGGTTCCCTCTTGGAATCATAAATGGCCATTGTGAGCAAGACAAGGTAACCCATGAAAGTTTTGTGGGGTTTCCAGCAGGGTTTCCAAAATAAACAGGAGAGCTTCAGATCAAGAAACTCAGAAACCTGAAAGAAAACAAAACATGGATTGCACCTAGCAAAAGAGTATACACACGTACACAAGTCATCACTTGTGTTCAAAGCTCAGTGCAGGAGCTGCCAACTCTGCCTTGCTAATAAGTGTCAGTTGTGAATCCCCAGTAAAAGGCATTTATGTGAAATAAAGAGACACATCAGTTCAGCTTTAACATCCATACCTAGTTCAAAGCAAATACAAGTTACGTTTGACTTTGTTCCCTCCCCTGAACAAAGCTGTTCACATCATTCAGAGCGCACGTGGATCAGGACCCTCTGGGGTCTCAGCAGAAGTCACGTGGTTCCAGTACTGTCTAAATTTCATCTAGTCAAAGCATCAAAAATATCTGCAAGTAAAGAATGATGACTCAAAAGAATACTTCTAAATCTACAAGTTTTGATAAAAACCATAAGCACACCCTGTCCATGTCTTTTTTCATAAATAAGAACAAAAATATTACTGCTGCCAGACAGCCAAACTTTACTGACTTCAAGTGACAGGAAAATGAACTACCAGCAGGCTAACTGCAGAGAACTAGCATCTTCATTTGTCAAAGCTTTGTCAGCCAGCAGAAAGGAGGAAAGGAGAAAAAGAGGAAAGGAATTCAAGGAATACATTACACCAATCTAAAATTAGAAATCGGCTCAATAATGGAAGTATGCCAGCACTAAGAGCTACAAGGTTCAAGCAGATGCCCAGCCAGAGACAGTCAGAGACACTGGGAGGACAAATTACACAAAAGACCTTCTGGCAGTTGCACCCCAGCATCACATAAATATGCCACACACCTGCTTGAGCAGGATCCATCACCCACAGCAAAGCCTGGACCATACAGCTTGCACATTCTGGGTTAGGTTCAGAAAGATCTGTGACAAAAGGAAAAAAATGCTACTCCTGATATTACAGCTGTATGCTCACTTTAAGGTACAGTCCCTTTTCCCTCTGTCACTTGATCCCATGCTGTCCATTTCCTTGGGCCACCAGAAGTATTTTCATCGTTTTTCCAGATTACTCCAAGCCCCACATAGCTCATGGCTCTGACTAGTCCTACACCAACTTAAAGCAAGGGGAAGGCACAGAAGGCCTGCCTAAAAGGAAAAGGTCTGCACTTTGCACTTCTTTTCGGGGGGTGGGGGAGAAATGACTGTTCAATGAAGGCTCACAATGCATAAGTCAGCTAGCACATGGTCAAATTCCCAGCTCTGCTCAGAGCTGGGAAAAAGGATTTCTCATTGTTATTTACAGCCTTTAGCAAGGCATGTCATTTCTCAGAGCCTTCAAGTGGGGCAATGACCTCACTGCAGTATTTAAGGCTACTGTGAGACATTATAAAACATAAAAGGTTATTCCTCTAGTTAGAGGTAGTTGTTGTTGACAATAGAGCTGCACATTTCTATCTTTTCTAAGGCAGAATTAGTGGGCAGAACTTCTAGCAGGCCCCAGTCACAGATTCAGGCAACAATGAAGCACTGAATCCCACACTTAGTGCCTCTACCAACTTCAAAATTGGTTTGAAATGTTCCCCTGTGAGCACCACTCACTGAGCATATTTGAGACTTTATTTGGAGTTTTTGGTGCTTTTAAGAGTTCTGCTGTTGCCAAGAAGGAAGTTACTTTGTTTAGACTTCGTTACAAAAACACTCCCATCATTTACAGAAGTTTTAGCACTCCTGTCAATGAAGAATAAACTCCAAGACTGACAAATAGGGAATGGTACAAGCTAAAGTTAGCCAAGGTAAAGGAGAACAGAGAATCCCAGAATCACAGCATTGTTAGGGTTGGAAGAGACCTCTGGAGATCACCAAGTCCAACCCCTCTGCCAAGACAGGGCCACCTAGAGCAGGTCACACAGGAACCCATCCAAGTGGTTTGGAATGTCTCCAGAGAGGGAGAATCCACAGTCTCCCTGGGCAGCCTGTTCCAGTGCTCAGCCAGCCTCAATATAAACGAGTTCTTCCTCATGTAAGGGAAGAATGAGCATTAGCAATCATGCACCTGAAGCAAAGGCATCAGGAGAGCACTGAAATTCAGCTTGGCAAAGAACATGCACCAATCTGACCAAATTTTAGGCTCTGGGGAAATTTCCATTTGTGCAAGGAAAGACAGATAAAAGCTGCAAGCGTTATTTTCTGAGACATTGGTAAGCACAGGGCATGTTTCAAGTCCTATATGTCAGTTAACCTGCCCATGGATCATCCCTCCAAAACAAGTATATGTGCTCCAGTCCAGAGCTGCAGGAGCACAGCAAAGCTTTCCTTCAGCTGTGACAGAAAGCTTTGAGAGGGGTAAAGGGGTTGTCTCCATTTTGGTGTCTAATCACAGAGAAAACTGAGCTTCTCCATCTGCTCTCAAGCAGCAAGGAGAATGAAGAACAGTTTGAATTGCTTAAATATAAATAGGCTGTTCAGCAATAGGCCAGACAGAAAATTGAAGGCTGTGGAGAAAGCTGGAACAAAGTGAAGAGAGACAGGCAATGAGGAGCAACCAGAACAGAGCTCGGCTGAACTGCCTAGGTCAATACAGAGATACAGGCACAAGTCAAGTCTAACGAAAAGATAATGTTTTGCCTCAAGTGGGCTGTTGAAAAATAACCTATCCACAGCCTGGAACTGAAGCAAATTCAGAGCCCCAAAGTTTCTTTAGTCCTCTCCTCTCCACACTCCACTGCAAAACCCATAGGGCCACTGTACCACAGCCAGCCAGCATAAAGAACAACTCAGCGCTACTACTGCAAATCACTTGTAGTTCAAACTAGTGAGGCTTCTGCTGGGAGCTTAATGATTCAGAGAGTGCTGATAATCCCAGTTAAAAATTGAGACAATGGCACACATGGGATTTAAATGTTTTTTCGGCATTTGAAAAGCAAAGCCAGCCCAGCTTGCGGAACAGATGAGATTAGAACTAAAACTCAACATATGATCATATAATTTTAAGAAGTATCCTAATAAATTTACACAGAAGTTGAACCAGCTGGTTAATCATGGACTTTCTGACTCTTGAAGTAGCTGACATTCCAACCCAGAACATTTGGTTTTGCATTATTTTATTGTAATGCAATTTATTTATAGTCATGTCTGTAGTATTCTTTGCCACAGTAATTCGAAATCTATGTTTCTTACTAAAAAATTACGCAAGTCTGCTGCAACATTTCAACCCTACCTAAAAATTCTTGGCAGGTTTAGTCTTCTGAAAATACCAGTCCAAAACCCTTCTTCCTGCAGTATCTTGCTAACATATCAAATCATACCACTCCAGTGTTGCTTGCCAGAGGCCAGGATTAAGTAGGGAAGTTGCTGTACTACTGCAGGAGGAGGAGAGAGTCTGTTTGGGCCACTAAAGCCGGAGCTACTCACCACTTTCCAGCGATCTTTGACCACGTAGTTGGTCGGGAGAATGTCGACCTGCTCCCCTCCACCACTCATGTTTGGTTCGTCCTTGATGACTGCTGCTAGGCACTGCATTTGCCAGCCAGAGAGTATTTCAGTAGCTCCCAGTTTAAATGAGCCATTTATCTGGGGGGAAGAAAAATGGGCAGGGGGAATGAATGACAAAATTATTACAGGTCACAATATAAGTACATGCTGCATTTCCACAGGTTTTGCTTATGACTAAATCAGAACCACCCTCTTAGGAAAGAAGGTAAACTCACCTTACAAACACCAGAGCTCACTCCATGCATAACCTGGCAGACACGACCGCGCTCCAAGTCAGCAGCACAAACTAAAGGGTGACAACCACTAGCTACACCGTGCAGGAGTCCAGTGCTCTTGGGCTTGACAATGCAAGGAGAATCCAACACCAAAATGTTGCAAGGGCTCTTACTGTTACCAGGCGGAAAGGTCTTGCTTTAGCAGAGCAGCTGCTACCTTGGCAGTTTTTATGGCTTGCATAAAAACATGACATTGTGTTGGATGACATCCAACACAAATCAGAAAGGTTTGCCAGGTATTGCATTCAATAAGCCTGAATAGGGTAGAAGGCCTGTACAGGGCCAGGGTCACAGACACATCACTGTAATGAACAGACAAGCAGAGAAGATGGGGATCGTAAGAAAAGGCTGCAGCCAGGTATAAATTAGTCCTCCTCATACCCTACACACAGTGCTAAAGATGATCAAATTAAAATACAGAGAGGTAAGTTGTGCCTGCGGTGTTCATCTTGCCCCTTTTTCCTGCCTCTATATGGAGCTCCAGATAGCCTATGCTGATATTAATTTTAAGGGTTTTTTGTTATAAATCTTCTACAAAAATGACTTTCATAAACACATTAACTCAGCTTTCCTAGAAGAAAATGAATGAGACAGGCCTAATAAAAGATCTTCCTTAGATATTTTACTGGCTTTAGAAGTAGGCCAGATCTTGGCAATTCTATTGTCCTTCCCCCAAAATATGAATATTTTCCTTTCTAAAAAAGAGTGTTACTGTAGCACTCTGGTTGCAGACTTAGATTAACAACATAAATTTCCAATTTTTTAAAAAGGGTAGAGCTAGTTACTCAACCATCACACTTCTTCAGGTCCAAAAAAAGGAAAAAAATTACCAGTTAATTATGAACTCAAGTAGAGAAAAGAACTCATTCCCTGGCAATAAAAGGGCTGAGAGAGAAGGCTAGGAAGTGGCCAGCATGTAGTGTGCACAAGGAGGCAGCAGACAGAAGTATGTCAAAAGTGCAAGACAAAGGATGATCAAACAAAACATGAACAAAAGATCTCAAAGATATCTTATAAAAATCTTCACAAAAGAAGATTTCATTCCAGATATATAAGATAACTACATGAAAAAAAAGAGCAGCAGACTAGCTCAGCAAGAGGGCTGCTGAGAAATGTTCAATCCAACATCTGCTAAAGGACAATCAAAATGATAGAAGAGAAATAAGAAAAAACCGGGTATTAAAGAGATTCAGAAGAAAGGTGCTGCAAAATGTTCTGAATTCTCACTGAAAGAGTCCTGCATCTGTATGGGGTAGCTGTGCTTTCAATCATTGGGTACTGAAATAAGAAACTGGAAAGAGAAAAGTACCTGCTGTGTTTGGCAGCACAACGTTTGTGCTTCTTCTTCTAATGAGCAAGTGGAATGCCATTCCCAGGCTCCTTTATGCTCACCAGAACACCTGAGCTGGCCATCCCTAAGCTACCAATGAGTGCTGAGCACACAACCTCCCTGCACATCAGTGCAGGAGGCACAGGACAGAGAACCCCTGCAAAAATCTCCCTTAAGGTTGGCTTTTCTTCTGGTATTTAAACGAAAGTTAGTTAATTATAGACTGCCCCAACCTTTCAATTCTACAAACATTAAGACACAGAAATGAGTATCCCCTGCCTACTCTTGAAGGTCTCTTCACATCACTTTAGCGT
The DNA here is from genome assembly GCA_013400235.1 of Oriolus oriolus. Lineage (NCBI taxonomy): Eukaryota > Metazoa > Chordata > Aves > Passeriformes > Corvidae > Oriolus > Oriolus oriolus. Next base: position 412,685 of record VXBT01007670.1, read on the forward strand.
AAAATTTCAGTCTGGTGACTCATGGTGGAAAGTAATCCCAAGGACTAATTTCAGAGGAGAGACTGAGCATGAAAGTCCACGAGCACACAAAGCCAGGCAAGGTACAATCACTTTCCCTGGTGCACTATTCCACTTTACTTTATCAAAATTTTAATACATGTGTATAAAGATATCATGTCTGTTATTTAAAGGAATCTGGCTTTGAAATAGAATAAAATCCTCCTGGGCAGTACCATGAATAGCAGCCATTTGGTAATATGGAATTACAGAAATAAGTACAGATATGCTCTGGTATCACCAGAGTAATGCAGCCAAAGCAAATGACAATTTAATTGTAGTCCAAAACAAATTCCAAGCTGGTTTAGGTCACAGTAGCAGCACAAATCCATAGCTTTTTCCTGAGGCAGTACAAATACAGCAGAAACATGCTCAGGCCTAAGGGCTAAGCATTACCTACATCCATAGCAAGACCTAACATGTTAACCTAAAAACCCAGGAGCATCACAAGGGGCAAAAGAAGGAATGAAGTTGCCTTTGTGCAGAAACCATCAGCACATCTAAATTATGCTTTTAATTTATGCATTATTATAATCCCTTCTAAATCAATAAAATGTCATGTAAATATTGTTTGTCCAGCACGAAAGCCTGCAGCCAGCACTATGCCAGAGCTGACTTTGCTAACAGAAAGGAAGAGGCAAGAGACGGTCTGTGGAAGAGTGGTAAGGCACTACTTCTCCTCCCCAATACACAGCAAAGACCATCATTTCTGCATGTTAAATGTTACCCAAGTGTCTTAAACCCAGACACTGCACCACTCTCTTTACTTCTAAAATGTACTGACCACTGAATATAAACAGACATAATGTAAAGTACAGTGACTGTGAAGACAAGAACTTCCAGTTTGTCTTTTCCTGTAGGAAACGGAGAGATGTCAAGAAATTCTTGTACACCTGAGCCATGAAGTCATGCAAGGGAGTTGAGCAAGCCTAAGATACTCTAAAACTGCCTTCCTAGAAATATCAAGTGAAGCACAAAAGAAAGCAACTGAGAAATAAACAGTGACAACAGTAGGACCAAATTCCATCTCTTGGCCAATCTCAGCATAAAGAAGTGTGAAATCAGCTCTCCCATATTGCCACCTCCTTCAGCCAACTATATAAACTTTACAAACATATCAACTTTATACTTTTATAAATTTAGTTTTGGCCTTTATAATAAAAGAAATGCAAAAAACCTCATGTTCACCAGTTCACTGAAAGTGGCACGAGAAGTCTGAGGAGTCATTTTATACACTTTTCCAGCTTTTATTCTCTATCCTAGATACACATTCTTGGCCAGCTTAGGTCGGGATACTGGCCTAGATGGACCAGCGGTATGACTCAGTATGGCCTGACTTGTGTTTTGGTGAGGTACTTCCAGCAGAAGTGTATATATATAATATATATGTCTCCTTTAGCCCTCCAAGGAGATCAGAGAACAAAAAATAGAGAATCAATGGAAAATGTCTCATATACACAGTCAAATCACCTATCCTACAAGGTTCTCTTTCATGCAAGCAAAATTTTACGCAGCTGTACTGGAAAAAATATTTCCTCATTTTACAAGATTATAGCACTCTTAAAATTAAACTTATAAATACCAAGCACGCCCTGTGGGAATTCCTAATGAATATATGAGATCTTTCCTATGTTGGCTTGCTTCAGTCTCAGTATACTATGGTTGGAGTGCTGAAAATACAGCCACACTCAAAAACATCAAGCTCAAAACCCACCAGACATGAGGTGGTTATTAAACAGCAGTAGAAAGCCATGGAATTCTGTCTCTCACCACCTTACTAAGGGTTCTGGGTAATCTTAAGTGTCTTAATCTCACTGTGGAGGAATTGCAATATCCCACTTTATTTCAGGACATATCCTTACCTCTGGAAGTCTACAACTGGGAACAATGTAGACTGCTGTAACCCATGACCCTCTTTACTTGACCAAATTCCCCACCATGAACCATCTCAGGAGCACTATCCACCATAAGAGCGGATCCCAGAGGTGTTATGGAATGGTGATGTAAACTACAGCTTTTTTTGGGTGAGACCAAGTTGGGTATCTGCAAAACCAAAGGAAGTAACCCAATAAACTGCAGTCTAGAAATCAGACCAATCTCCCTGCCCAATACCTGCACGGGAGAAACAACTAAAAAATATTTATAAATAGAATTTAAGCATAATTTAGCTGTTCCCAACAGGAACATGAATTAAACAGATGGGGTGGGGAATAAGATGAGAACATAACATGTAGGACTGAGAATGCTTAGAAGCAAAAAACCAAAAACCAGTGGAGTTTCCAAGTCCCACTGCTGAGCAGCATTAGGGCTCAGTTTATGGCAGCAGTAGCTGCCTGGACTAAGTGTCCCTCACTGTTTTTCCAACATTATCTCCTTCCAACACACAATACCAATTATAAAACTTAAATCACTCACACTGAAGCAAACAAAAAAGCCCTTATATCTTTGTATAAATAAGTTGTACCATGCACTAGCATTCTGTTATCAGGGTAGGAATGCCTATGACAGTACAGGAAAGAAGCTGATTTTAAAAAATACAGTGCGCTGGACTAAGAGCCCCTCAGCCCTGGAATACACCATACTCCCTGCTGAACTTGAAACAGCAATGAAAAACAAGCCATACACTGTTAGGTTAGGTCTGACAGCAGGAGCTCATAAGGTTCTGAACTGTTCCTTGAAGACACATCTTCCTTCACTGGCTGCCCCTGCTGCAGCAAACCCTGCTTAGAGAGCAGGCTCAACTCCGACCAGCTGCAGCCTAAAGTCTCCTCTGTGACATATTCTTCTCATAGGCATGGAAGGGCATCAGCCTTAGAAATTCTGGACTTGCTGTTCACAGCATTTCACTTTTGTAAAAATCAAAACATCTAAAGGTGAGGTTGCAAGATGCTGGGACTGTTTTTCATCTTTGAATGGTTTACGACCGTTAAGGAGTTACTGGGAAAAACAAACAAAAAAGCTGCAATTAAGGCAGACTGCAATCAATCAAGGTCCAGATTCTCTAACACGAGGCTGCACTGAGCAGAACACACATATTAAACACGATAACAGATGCACCTTGACAGCATTATTATGGCTACCCAGTTGCACAGCCAACTGAATTATCACTGACTGCACAGTGAAAGGAACAGCCTAGGACTTGAGGAAATCAAACAAAACCCCCAAACAAACAATACCACACTGCCAGAGACTGCATTCACACACATTACAGAGCAGTCAGACACACCAGTAATTTCTGTGCCAAACCACCTACCTGCAGGGAGAATCAGCACAGGTAATTATGACAACAAATCATTAGGAACACACACCAGATAAGAATGCCTACACTGCCAGGGGTTTATGTGATCCTAATCCTCCCCAAACAAATCTCAGCAGCAAAGTACAACAATGGGGAGCAGGAGAATTTGAAAGGAAATTCTATTATCTTCCACCAATCTCCTTGACAGAGTTGCTCCAAATTTGAAACAAGCAGAACATTAAATCCAACACCTGGAAATCCCTCTGATATCATAACCAGCTCAACCTCAACTAATTTAACAGGCAAACATTATGGTTTGCTTACAATGAACATTTAACTGCAGCTTAAGTATGTGTACCTGCAAAATCAATATGAATCACTACTGAAAAGCTTGAGCAGTCTGCTGGCAGCCAAAACATACATATCTGAATAAAGGCAAGAACTAAACAGAGGTTGTACTTATGATATCAGACTCAGCCTACACCCGACACACAGGGGTATGTTGTCATCACCTGATCCTGGACCAGAGCGTGACCAAATCCTCAGGTAATGCAAAATGTCCCATCAGGCATGTCCTCTCCCTTCTCCCTGCTTTTTTGCAGAGCCTGTTATTCATCTTCCATCAAATGTGGCCATTCCAAGTCAGTTTTCAGAGTGGTCAACAGGACCTTCCCTGAGTCCTTATTCTTGGAGAACAGGATTTTGTCTTGAAACAGCAACTCAGGCACACAGAAAAATGATAACATCTGTTCCTCAGTGTGCTGTTATAACCTATTATATCAGGTTATTAAAAGGCTCACAGCCTGAGAGCAATCATTTTAAACCTCCATTCCAGAGAAAGCTGTGTTCATCTTACCCATTCAAAAATTTTTATTATAGATGCAGTCACCATAATTATCAAGTATTAAATAAACTTGTCAAAAAGTTATTTAGAGTTTAGGAACATAACAGTAAGTTCCTGATGAGAGATTTCGTAATTTGATTCAAATTCTGGAAGACAGGGTATTTTGCTAGGAAAATTCATGTATTTCTAGACTTCATATTACCAAGCACTTTCATAATAAAAATTAGCATAAGTGGGGCAACTGCCACTTGCTGCATTGATGTCCTATCAGACTAAATGAGACTAAATGGGACAACATTTTTTCAGTCTTCAAGCCCAGGGCTGATCACAACAGAGATTCTATTTGTTATTACACAGAAGAGGTTTCCTGGGACTGGCAAAAACATGACAAATCATGCCCTGCTAGTCACTTAAATCATCCCTCTACAGGCCTTCTGTAACCATTTTCCCATTTTTATAAGGAACTCTTCCGCCTAGTTGGAGCATGCTCAGGGGAGCAGGTTCATCCTTCCTCTGCGGCCTGCAAATCTACAGTTTCATTCTCTGATCTTCTGTCTCGCCCCTTTTTAATTTGTAGACAGGTGGCCAAGGAAACTTTCCTGTCTGACCATTCAGGAACCACTCTGGAAGTCACCACTGGACTTTTGCACCCTCAAAGGCTGTGTTCCTCTCGTGTTTTTCATGCCCCTTGCACATGCCTCTTGGTAAATGGGGATATTTGGTCTGGGGTCTTCTCCTGTTTTATTTGAGTTCTACAGAGTCTCTGGATGAACCAGCCAGCCAGCCCTACACGTCCCCATGCCCTTTGATTGGCAAAGGGCTGGCACCAGTTCATGGCCCCTTGCCTGAGCCTCCAGACATTTCCTGCCATCCAGGGCACAACCTGCAGCTCCCACTGCAGCTGCTCACCCAGCTACCTGCACCAGGCGTGCTCCTCAACAGTTCTTCCTTTCTCTTAATTAAGCATACCTGCTAATGTAGTAATAAGAAAAAACAAAACAATTTTGAGGTGCTGAACCACTGTCCTTCTACAACATTATCACAAATAACAAACTTGACAGAATTAAAACTAACAAGATTGCCATAGGGTAAAGTCCAAGGTTATACACTCCTGTGCACAAATACTTAAGTGATTCCCCATACAAAATCATGAAGGATTCTCAGAAGCCAGTCATTTATCAGCTGGCTGATCATCACTACTTGTTTGATATGAGAATGGCACATTCCATTTTCCTTACCCAAATCTTTAACAGCAAACTAGGAACACAATAAAACAATACATGGACCTTTTCTAGGTTCTAATTAGGATTTCCCAAAGAATGCTTTAATTAACACTTCACCTCCAGGCTGTATATAGTGTACCTGTATTTCAGGTGGAATGGATGGATACCACTGAGCACACTTACTCTGCTCTTTGAACTCTTTGTGCATATAGAAAACATACTGGGTCAAGTGTTCACATCCATCCAGTAAGCTGGACTTCACTGGGATTTAAGCTCCTGGTATAGCTAAACACCTTCCAAAGAGAGTTTGTGATTCTTTTTATATTCCTACGTAAATTCCTGGAGTCATCCATACCCTTTGTGCTTTGTTAGCTATCGCCGCTGCTCCCCCTTGGGCTTTATCACAAACCCATCCAGCCAGAGTGATTAAATATTTCTTTGGCAGAATCGGTTTTACCTCAATTGTCCCTATTCCATCACCATTTTGGGTTGCTCCCCAATTTTCCCACTGTCTCTCTTCTTCTGTTGAGCAGTCCTTCTCATACATAGTCCTGGGGTCTATCAAATTTGTCCTTTGCCTCTGGTCACTGCCACAACAGCACCTTGTCCCAGAGGCTGCCTGGCCACAGCCCTTACAGCTGCACTGGGGAGGGTAATTCCTACAGATTCCCATAGCGCCTCTCATGTGGGCTGGGAATGCACCCCAGCAATTTCTGCAGGTAGCTGTACTGATTCTAGCAAATTGCATATTTCCTCTCCACTACACGCTCTCTTCCCTGCTGATATGAAAAACCCCCATTCTTTCCGTAAGACTCTTGCTGCGTGACCCAAACCAAAAGCACACCAAGAGTCCACATCCAGATGTCAACTCATTTTCCTTTGGTAATTGTTGGTGCAGCAATGCCATAACAGCTCAAGCTGGTGCGTCCGAGGAAGAGCTTTCAACAAAGGAATCCCTGGGATATTGCACCCTCACAATCTGTGCACTGCTTCCAGTGGTGATATTTAGTCTACGCAAGAACATCCCAGAAAAACACACAAAAATTCTTGTACATGCAAGCATGGTCTCTTTCATTTCTTCCTGCACCACTGTGTGAGTCAGTTTCCACGGAACAAGGGTGTTACCAAGATTATGGAGAGCTTGACAAGCTGGTCTGGACTGCCTCAATAAAAGCCATTTCCACACGTGCTGAGGATGCCATCTAGTTCACAACTGTCAGTACCTGCCTGAACTCTACCAGAACACGCCAGTAATTCCTTCCCATCCAGGAGTTTTCCTGTCTGTGGAGTTAAGCAGCTCTATGACTGAGGCATGTGCCTTCTCCTTCTGCTATCAGATTTTACACCAGCTTGTTGTGTCAGGGAAAAAACCCTAAAAACCAACAAAACCCCCAATACAAACAATCAAAAACCACACCAATAAAACCCCCAACAAAACTTTAAAATGTGTTCGTCTGGATAAATTCATTGTCATAAACCACATTTATACTTTGATCCTTAATTTTCCAGTGCTATGCCAAGTAACTGGATTCTGAGAATTTCCTATTACAGAACACATATGGTCAGAACTTGTTTCTATAAAAAAGCATCATGAACCTTATGCCATATTTTAATGTAAAAATAATTTTCTATTCATAGCTGTAGTAAAGTACTGGAAAAGTAAATTTCGTACATGACTTGGTCAATGCTCATAGCAATTTTGCAAACCTATCTCAACCTGCAATGAGTAATTGTGCATTCTGTGCTCAGCTTGCCAGAGTAAGCTGGCTCCCAGTGAATGCTTCTAATAATAAATACTCCACAGACAGAACAATTAGTGGTTCAAGTCCAGCCTGGGATGTTCGGAAGGGGAAAAAATGTATATAATCTCATCCCAATCAGAAACATGGGCAACAAGCTTAAAGAATATCTGTTCTGCAAAAGAAGCAACAAGCACACCAGAAATGCCACCTCCTGACCTGCCACCAGACTTGAAAAGAGGCTGCAGGATCTACGTAACTGGATAGCTCTGAGCCCTGGAAACCAAATGGCTCCTGTCATTTCCCTCATGTAACTGTCACAAGAGTGATAAACTACTTGACTACCTGCCCTTTGCATTTCCACCTTTTACATTTTCTTTTTTGTCCTTTTGGATCAATGGACAAAGCCCTGTAAGCCTCATCTCTGCCTGAGAAGCAACCAGTCCATATTTCTTCATAGAAATGGGGAACAGCAGAAAGAAAAAAGTGCATCTTCAACAAAATGCTTCTGAATACAACCAAACTCATGCTCAGACATCTATGAATAAGCCACAGAGGTCATGCATACAGAGCAGAGCACTGCTGCAGCGAGAAGCACAAAAAAAAGGGAGGCAATTCTGTCCTTGCCTACTGCTGAGAGACAGTAGAGTCCAGTAATCTATGCCCCATGCCTACCAAAAATCCTGGATCAGGAAAAAAGGCTCGAAGGTGCCTTCCACTTGAAAATTAAACTCTCTAAAATGCACAGAACTTAGCCCACAGAAACCCCAAAAAGGAAGGGAATATAGCGGAGAAGTACCTCCCTATTATGAAAATTTAAGAAACTGAAGGGCTCTTACATTCTAGCTCATCTTCTCCTAGCCGCTGAAGCCTGACAACTGCAAATTAGGTTTTCATGGGTGTTCTCCCTAAGGACAGGATCTGGAACAAGAAAGATGGTGGATTCTCTTTCCAGACCAAGGTTGGGCACCTCTAAAAAAGCATGCTTTAGCTACTGCAAATTTTACTAAAAGCAAAAACACCTAAAAAAACCTCCAAAATCCAAAAAACCCAACACTCACCTAAAAATCACATTTTGTGTGCTTAGATGCTAATGAATGAAAGGTGAGAATTAATGGGAGCACTGTTATACCACATTACCTACATTACCCCATACATCTTACAGACCCCAGTGCTGGATCAACAGCTCCAGGTTCCTAATTAGCCAACCTAAAACTCTGCCTGAAAGGAAGAGAAGCAGTTCCCCTCTCTCCTCCCAGCTCTGAACTCATGTATGTAGGTTTCCACCACAAGCCAGTGGGCCATCATGGGTTCAGTGACCTGTACTAGCAGAAAAACTATTCCTCTTCCTCATAAACAAGGGCATTTCCTTGGCTTAGAGCTTCCTGAATTGGTTCATTGTAGGGTCAGTCAAATGCAAGTGGCAGCACAATGGAGGAGCAGTACCTCAGATCCATTTCAGCTTCTGTCAAGCCGTGCCCTGTGTTTGTCTCCACAGCAGGAAGCTCTTGGCCTTCTGTGAGATCAAAGGATTCAGTCCCTTCTGCTTAAAAACACTGGAGTAACTCTGCCTGAGGCCAACTTTTTTTTTTTTCCCAAGGAAAACAAAACTTAAAGAAACCAGTTAGTTTCGATAAATTACTAGCACAACTCTGAAACTAGTAAATTTTAGAAGTCTAATGCAGCTAGATTCTGTTTAAATAATTCAAGACATAATTAGACCGCAAAGTCTAAGTCTCCTAATACAATGTCACCACAAAGGTGACTTCTGTTGTCTGGCCGAGGTGCTACAGGAAGCAAACAAGCAACTTTCATGAAATGAGGGAAACAAGCCAGACAATTTATTAGAGTGTCCAATCAAAGGAGCACTGCGCTGATGCCTCTGTGAAGGTGAAAGTATCAGACAGCTAAACCTTACCCTTGTTTCAGTGAGCAGAACAAGTATCAAGAATTTAAGCTGCATGTCAAGAAGCTACAGACCAGTCAGGGGCAGGAGCAGCACAGCAGGTGCTGGGAGGCAGATTCTCACAAAGAACCATGAGTTCAGGGGAAAAATGGGCTGAATTTTAGAAAAAAATACCACACACAGAGAGAAAGAGCAGTTTCAGGATTATAAGGTATTTAAATGGAACCCAAAAAACCAAAGAGATGCAACAGATTTCAGAGGTAAGGCAGGGATCAAAGATGTTTGGATTCAAGGGTGAACACGGAGCTACTCAGGCACATTCTCCAGTGCTCCATCAAAAAGGTGCATAGTAAAAGGCCAGGTCACTCCAGGGGAGAAAGAGTACTACATACTACAAAATAAACAGACAGACTCATAGGAGATAAAGAAAGAATTTTGTGTCAAGGTTAAAATGAAAAAATGTAATAGTAAAGCTACCCCATCAGACCAGAAGAAAGCAGCAACAGTGATTTGCCATGTGAGAACAGATGGCCTGTGCCTTTAGGAAACAGGAGGCAATGGGGAACTTCAGTTTCCTCATGCAGATCAGGATATATTACCAAGATGAAATTTTAAATATAACTTACAAATAATTCCACCTTGTTGAACAGAAATGTAACACCTCAAAAAAAAAAAAAAAAAAATTCTTTGGCCAGTGCAGCTTCTACTTCATTTTATTTCTGACTTACTGTGCCAACATAAGACGTTTAGAATAGAGGATTTGTGCAAAAGAAGAAAACAGTACAAATTATTCCAAGCGATGATGTTTTTTCCTGATGATATAAAAGAGATTAAGTAAATTCTTATGGATAAAATGTACATATTTTCTACCCATACCTGACCAGAGGCCAGCCAGCCAGTCTGCTAAATGATAGACAGATAAGAAGTAGAAAGACTGATTGAAGGAAAAATCAGAAAGAAGATGCCAAGGATTTTTGGCTGCTTATTTTGAAGAGCTCTGCAGAGGATCTGGAAAATCAGTCTTCCACAACAGACATGTTTAGAAAACTGAAGATTAAAAATTAAACTAAGTGGCATGTAGAAGGGAGAGGCCCTGATTTACAGATCTATTAGGAAAGCTAGGTGCTTTTAGGAAGACTCAACAAGCACATAGGTATGTGTGGTATCAGGCCAAAGGCCTTAGAAATGAAGATGTTCCAGGATAAAACTAAAGTTCCTCTAAAACTAATAACTGGCTACAAGAGAGGAAAACACACAGGAATGCAGAGCTAGGTTTCACAACAGAGTGCTCTTAGCACACAGGTCACACTTTGTGTACAGAGAAAATTATTCAGGCCAACAAATAAAAAGGCTGAAAAGCTGCATCCTGCACCACCAAGGTGGTAAGGGGAGTAACCAGGGCAAGCACAGTGTGCCTGTCTTCTTAGCCTTTCCTTGAGCATCATCTCTTGGTCACTGGTAGAGAAAGGACTGGAGCAATCCAGGGGTTTAGCCTGAGAAGTTGAGTTTATGATCCTATAATCAAAACCTGTTCACCAGACATCAAAGTCTCCTTATCCCTTTGTCTTCTCCCATGACTGGGAGGCCACCAAAGCTTTGCACCCAGGCAGCTCCTGGGCTGACAGTGGGCCTGACAACATCTCCTGCTGCATGGACAGAGAGGAATCCACTTCCATCTGCCACAGCTGACACCAGATCTCTTTCTGAAGGCTGGGATGCCTCATTTCTTCCAAGAGGAAATCTGTGCCCACAGGCATTCTCTGCTCTCCATTGCACCTATCCCGCTGGAGCCAGCCCAGGATCCAGTTTGTTCCTTTCATACTGCTCACCAAATTAAAGATGACACAGCTTGACACCAAAAGGAAAGGGTTTCCAAACACATCTCATTTGATTAGCTCTACAGTCCATCACACTGTCAACATCTTCCTTCTCAACTACAAAAAAACCCCACCTTTCCCATGTGTGCAACTCTTGAGTAGTGGAGAAGGCTCAAGAGAAAACCAAAAGGGACCAAGGGATTGTGAATCTCATGAAAAAAACCTACTATGGCAGTTTTATTTTTTCCCCATTGAGTCTACTATATTGATGTATCCATCAGTCTCCAAAAAACCAGAAAAGTTCATGTGAAAAACCACTTCATATATTGAGGTCCAAGCCACATTGCTATTGCTAGATTATTTTCCGTTTTTTGGGGATAAATGTTGTGGCTCTCAACAGTGTGATCCACGGGCACTGGGCACTGTTGTGGAGAAGACCGTGGATTGGCCTGACCAACAAGGACTGCCACTGTCCAGTTCATAGCTGGGGAAACTCTCACATGCTAGGGAGTCTCAATTTTCAGATGCACCATGTAGAAGTCACATCATCTCCCTCACCTCTCATTCCTAAAGCTTCAATAAAAACCTAACAGATTCTCTCACTCTTCCTCTGGACTAGGGAGGGAGGTCTCATAGCTGGTCTTCCTTATTCCTCCCTCTCAAAGCAATGTTAACATTTATTCCAATGGGATGATGTCCCACAGTGACATTTAAGGGGATTTCATGATGTTTCAGAGGAATACCCACATTTTGGTTATTCTTAATGGAAGAAGGGGAGGGAAGCACTGGTTGTGTGCACTCTGTATCTTGCTCATTAAACCAGCAGAGCTAAAACAGTTTTTTAGTAAATGCTTCCACAATCACTTCAGCAAATATTAGGCTGTGCCTTGCAATGTTCAAAGTAGAAGATACCAACAAAGCCAACACGTCCTTAAAAATTAAGGAAGTTTACAAAGTCCTTGAGGATTTTATAAACACCTATTCCTCTATAAGGACCTATTTTCTGTCCTCTGCTCTGTTTTCAAAGTGAATCAATGTTACTGGAAGGTCACTATGGAGTTCTGGCAAACAAATCTAACCTAGGAGCTTCCCAGGATGAGGAGCTGCTCCCGAAGCATTTTTCTGGACTCTGCACATTGATGCACACATAGGTAAGACTAAGGTAAGGCAAAAAACTGAAAGGACACAATTGAAGAGGCGAGCCCACATCAAGACCCACAGGAGAGGAGTCGGCTATCTGATAAGCTCTGATGTGTCAATCTTTCCATAAGAGAGAGCAAGAAATAGCATGAAGGGATTGCCACACTAAAGATATAGAAGAAAGAGGGATTTGGCTCTTCCTGGATCTGTCTGATCAGTCCTGCTTTGCAAAACAAGTGTCACCTGCTTCCAATGGAGGAGTGCTCCAGGCCGCCTGTTGCAGCATGGAGATACACTTGCCTTCACCAACAAACACTGGGGATGGAGAGGGAAGGAAATCCACACGTGGGCCATGAGCACCACTTCATTAGCACCAATCCTGGGGGATGATGGAATAGATTTCCTAGCACTAGAGATACTCCCTTCTGGAGGACCAGATCCTCTGTCAATAGCATTGACAGGGATCTGGCTTTTTGGGTCTGGCTTTTTCCTTGAGGACTGTTCCAAGAAAGAAAAGGTTAGACAGGTGTCCCCAAGACTGACCCTGATAAAAGTGTCCTACAAGAGATTCCAGTGCTTTATTTCACCCAAGAAGAGGAACTTAGCCTACTCCTGAAGGCATGAGATTATCACAAAGCACGCAAAAGCACACAGCAGTAACAGCAGTGGATACCACATACACCATTCATGAGCACAGCATTTCAAAAGTTTCTGATTCTACCTACATCACCAAGAGGATGCTCCTTATGAGCTGGATGATCACTGGCACACAAAGGAAAAAAAGCCAAGACATTAACGCATCACTCCTATTCTGCCCCTCTTTATACTCTCAACAGAAGGCAGCACACTGAAATGTGGCGACACTCTGGCACTCGTGAGACAGAACTGATGCTCTTTAGTCGGAGCACCTGTACAGGCACAGCACCTACAGGCATTGCTGCTGAGGGAGCATTAGCACACCCTGTGGCACAACACGAGGCTAGATTTCACTCATAGAAAGTCCCCAGGCTGAAAATCTGTTGCGACTCACTGAGAAGTTTGTTGCTAAAAGGCAACATTTTCAGTGACACTACAAGAAATCCATATGAAATGTAGAATTAGCAAACCTTTCCTTCTATCAATCAAACCACCTTGCAAGCCTATGAAAATTCAGAATAGATGTGCTTTGAACTGCTCAGAAACGTGATACCAACAGGTATTGAAGTCCCCAGCTCCAAAACCCACAGCGGGTCTTGAATTTGTCATGCAAGTAGCTGTCAGTGACCAAGTCATTCCAGTGCTTCGTACAGCATTCTGGCTCCCTGTTAAATCCTAGACGCACGTCAAGGTCATGGTGTTCATCTGGAGAGCCCTCAGTGGGTCAGACCCAGGTTACCGGATACCTCCTCTCCCAGACTGCAGGAAAAGTACAATGACTATGGACGCACCCAGCAATGTCAGCTTGGGCGCCACGAGCAGTACCGACACCACGGCAGGAGACTCTGAGCTCCAAAGCTTCAGGAGACACGGCCACGCACACAGGAGCACCATTTCCCCCCCGCCATAGAGCAGAAACTCTCAGCCTCCTGCCTCAAACCCGAGCACCCCGGAGCTATCCCAATGTAACGCGATGGAAGCGCTCCCTCCCCAGAGACCTCTATGGAGCGGGCTGGCTTTCCACATGCGGCTGGACAGGCACCCGGTGGCCCCGGGCACGATGCGGTGCCCAGCCCCGGGCGGCACCTGGTCCCCCTTGAGGTGGCCGACACCCTCCGTGGGTTTCCCTAGGGCCCG
>VXBT01007670.1:433304-464031 GCA_013400235.1 Oriolus oriolus
CGGGTTCTGGGCGGACGTGGCGCGGGGCTGGCTGCGCTGGGACAGTCCCTTCCACACGGCCTGCCAGCCCGGCGTGCCCGCTGGTCCCGCCCGCTGGTTCCTCGGCGGCCGCCTCAACGTCTCGGGTAAGGCGTCCCGGCCGCGCATCCCCCGCGCCCCGGCGGGGCCGCCCGCTGCCGCCGCCGCCGGGCTGGACGGGAGGCGTCCCGCGGGGCAGAGTTTTCGCCAGCGCCCGTCTTTGGGGGAGAAAGCGAGGATCTCGGTTGGGCGGCGCTGGGAGGAAACGAGCCGGGAATTGCGAAATGCTGGAAGCGGGGAGAAAATGCGAAGCCGGGATAACCCTGGCTAAGCCTCTTGCCCGGGCGCTGCCTCGCAGGCGGCCGCCCTTCGACCTGCGGAGATCGGCCGCAGCCCCGTCGCTGGGATGCCCGGCTTGGGCTCTGCCGGCTGCGGACGCCGGGTGCTGCCCGGCCCCGTGGTGGCTCAGGATGATTCACATTTGGGGAGCGGTCCCAGGCTTTTATGGCAGAAGCCGCAGGGATTTTTTTTTCTGTTGAACGAGGATCTTGGTGTTTTCCTCCAACTTCATCACTCAACATGAAACAAGAGTAAAATTTGCCGTGGCTGCCCTGACTGCCTTTGAGTTTTGTCCAGGCCATTATTTGCCTTGAAGGCTCTTGGGTGCTGCGGTTGTGCTTCATCCAGTGGGAGCAAGCTCCAGCCCCATCCAGGGTACCACTCAGTGGTGATGTCTTTTAACAGGGATGAACATTTCTGACCTTCATTTCCTGTTCCTGGGTGAGGGCACTGGTTCAGAAGTGCAGTAACTGTAACATCTCTGGCCACTTTTTTTTTGACAGCAAAAGCGGAAACCTTCCTCAGGTCTTCCAGAGAACATAAGGGAGTGTCTCCTCCCAGGGGATGATTCCCAGCAGTGGATCCCAACCTTATGGACATGTGTGTACAGCCCTGCATCCAGCACCCAGCAATCAGAGGATTTTAGTCAGGGTTTTGTTTTCATTAATTCCTGTTGAAAGGAAGATCTTGTCTGAGCACAGACTTTAGGCATCTATTTCCTTTCTCTGTAAAGTAGGATCAACACCTTCTTCTGGATCCCATGTCAGATCTTTATGTCCAGATATTGCTCGGCCTTGGGTCTGGCTCTTCAGCAGACACTAAATGCCACTTAGTTTTCTTTGCATATGTAAAAGGAAATCATAGGCCTTTGAAACAGATGCACAGAACTGAACCACTTTGCTGTTGCTGGTTTTCTTTTCAAGCATGGTGAAGGCAGTACTCGGACACAGCCAAGTGGCTGTTTTTCTGTTGGGAGGCTCTGGTTTTGTCCTTTCACCTCTTGATTCGAACACTGGCTGCAGAAACATGGCAACAGTTCAGGTCCCTGATCCAGAACATCCTGTGTGCACGTCTCCCAGCACAGCTGAACCATGAGCAACTGAGTCATCTGATGTTTTTTGCTTGGGGGCCCTTGCAGTACGATTCTGGGGACCTGTGAGCTTCAATGCTTTTGGATTTATTGCCCTGTAACTCCTGGCCAGGAGAATAACCTGGCAAACTACTGCATTTCCCACCAGGACACATTCTCGGGAGCATGCCGTACTGAGATGAATTGTTTCTGAGCATTGTCAAGGAAGCAAGAAAATGTATGGAGAAACCATTAGTAATAAGGGGAAGGTCACTAAATTCTATTTTGTCAAATGAGCAAAAGGTTCTTGTAAGCCTAAGATCAGGAAGGAAATAATAGCATTTGGCTCTGGTTCACCTGCCGGTTCTTACTGGGCACAGAGCTAAAGCTCCCACTTGGCTCAGCCGGGGCTTTCTGCAGCAGAAATTCCCTCTGAAGGCCAGTGTGGCTGCTCACGAGTAAGAAAAGTTGCTTGGGCAATGAATGCCACTTCATGTGATTCACTGTAGCGTGGCACATTATGTGAGGGTGTAGCTGCAAGAAGCTTGAAGGTGGGAATTGCTGCTTGTTGTGGACCAAGCCACAGCAATGAACACAGGTAGAGGAAACCAGTGTGTAACTGCTTAAAGCATTCCCCACTAGAGCTTTTGTCTTTTTGTATCGTGTTAGGATGGCTTGAGAAATGGCTTTGTCTCCTTTATTTTTATAGTACTGCTGCAGGGTTTTACATTTAAAGACTTTAAACAGCTGAAGAACTCTTTTTCAAATTTTTGAGACGAACACTTGGTCTTGTAATGAAATGTGTTAAATTCTGAGGGATTTCTTTCTCTGTGCACCTTTAGGGGCTCATTCCCACCCCGAGTGATGGTGTGATCACAGAACAGCCAAAGCTGCTACACCACACAGCTTCTGTTGCACTTAATTTATCTGGAAAAATGAAATCCTTTACCATCAGTATTAATACTTCCAGGAAATATGATCTGAAATCCAGAAATTTTTAATAAGGTTTTCTCTTGAGTTATACAGCAGTGTCCCTGACTAGTTGCCTATTGAAATAAAGTAACTGCCTTTGAGAGATTACTGTGCAAGAAGTAAGTGTAATATAGGCTTGGAATCAATGCTTTACAAGGATGCTCTAACTATCAGGCAAGTTGCTGCTACATGCAGGCAGGTTTCTTTTGTGGATTCTATAAATTTCTTCAGGTGGGGTGCTCTCCCGAAGTCCTCTACTTCAAGTTGTTGAGGGGGAGAGAAGCACCTTTAAAAGGTAATTTTATACCTTTAAATTTTAGGAGGTGGGGTGCACAGCCTGAGACACATTAATCTTTCCCAGGTGTCTGGTAATTTGTAGATGTCTGCCATAGATCCTAGTTTTAGATATTTTCAGTTAGCTGAGATTCAGCTCTTTGTTATACCCTGGAATAAAAATGTTTCACATGTGCTTTAATTAGAAAATCCAAATGGTGCAATGCTAAAGATGCCAGCTGGGGAGGACTGTCCGAGTTCTGTAGTGAAATGCTGCTCTGGGGAGCAAAAACATCAAAAGGGTGTCTTGTCTTTGTGCTGCTGGGAGCAGGGGAAAGATTTGGGCTGGCTTAAGCTTAGCCAGTGGAGCTAAGCTGAGCTGAATTGGCCATGGCCTCTCATGGGTATCCATCTCTAAGGCAGCTGTGCCAATTAAATGTGGAATTTGTTGTATAGCTTCACTAGAGCTAGAAATGCTCTCAGTTCCTCTGTTGTACATTAGTGTGTGCCTAGCAAACTAAAACCTGATGTTTCATCTTGCACTTGCTTGCTGTTGCACTCGACCAAGCCAAGTTTACAAAGCACTTTCGTATGATCAGGCTTTGTTTAAACCTTTGGGTTTTTTTACAGTAAACTGCTTGGATCAGCATGTCGAAAAGTCTCCGAACAGAGTGGCTTTGATTTGGGAGAGAGATGAACCTGGCACTGCAGTGCATGTCACATACAGGTATGGCACCTTCTCACGATGCCTAGCAGTGTGGGGGAACAGGAAATGGGATTTTTTCACCTGACAGTTCCCTTTTTGCTTGCTGGAGATACGCATGGGAGAATTTCTGCAAGCAGCTTCTGGTTTCAGCAGAGCAGCAAATGTCTTGGTGCAAATATCTTGTGTTGATGGTCAACAGCTTGATACTGAGCCCTGGCTGGAGGGGATTTTAAGCTCCTCATGTTCCTCTTCCCCATCCTCAGGTTTAGAACAACCTCGAGGTTGCTCTGAGTGACACTGACTTGTAATTGATGCTATAGATTGTAGGGTTTGTTAGAATATGGCAGGTTTAAGCATATTTCTCTTCTCCTTGCTATGTGCCCTCGTTTAGGAGACAGTCCTGCCTTTTACATCATCTCTGTCTCTAATGAGAGTTAAATGTTTCCCAGACTTGTACGTTCCTCAGTGCATGTTTTAGGCAGCCAAATGTTTGAGCTGCTGAATCTCAGGGAGCCAGATGTTTGATCTGCTGGATCAGAAAGCAGAGGAGATGTAGAAAGTCCTAGCATCAGATCTTTACAGAATGTTTTCTGGAACTTGTTAGGGTTCCTAAAACTGCTTGGGTCAGAATAGGTTCTGGTGGTCTGATTCATCTCCAGAATTTATTAAAGCTCCTGGAAACATTATTCACAGGAGTGGGGAAAGTGGTCAGCAGGGAGGAGTGGGTGTAAAAATAATTTTGAGAGGTTAGTGTTCCACACAACAGAAATAAACACTATCTGATATAAATCTGTGAAAGGAGTGCATTGGTTTTAACCTTGGTATTGTTGCTTGACAGGGTGTTTAGGCCCATTATGACATAAATATTTTGTAATGAACTGGGTAGCTTGGCTAAGTGCTATTGCTTTTTGCCATTCTGGTGGTAAACATGGAACCAAAGGTTTCTACCAGAGTTTTATGTATGGTGTGTTTTTCTCCCAGGTTTATGCACTTTTACCTCTCTCTTTATGCCTCAGGCATGAAAACTAGGGGTAGGAGAGAGGTGACAAATGTGCTCAGATTAACCTGATAAGGAGAGCAGCCTAACAGATAGCACAGCCCCATTCAAGGCAACTCCAGCCTCCCCCTTAGGCTGCTATTTGAAATGTGCTGAGCTGCTCCAGACACTCAAACATCTTATCTGCAATCTCTGGAGATAAGGGACGGCCTTTCTGAACAACAACAGAACTGTTTTTTTTTCCTGGCCATGCCAAAATGCATTTGGAAGGTAGTCCATTTCCAGCCTGTGGAATTGTGATTGCTGTGACATAAAGACAAGTAACTCATATCTGAAAACTGAACCCCTCTTTGTACATCCTTACAAAGATGCAGTAACTGGTACCAGAAGGGAGAACATCCAAGTGGAAGATGAGTTGGCAACCTCTGTTTTCAAACTTCTGCCTGTCTTTGAGAGCCATGTTTCTGTTTCTGCCTGATACTCTGGATGAGATGTGACTGCATTTGAGTTTCTCCAGAGACTTTGGTCCTGCCACGTGGTAAAACAGGTCACTTGGTTCTCTGCTTATCTCATTAAGCCAGGAATAGCTTTGTTGAAAACAGCAATACTCTAGGAGTATTTTGCCTTTTCTGTGATCTTTGGGCTGTATTTTTACAGGTTTTAAATGGGACAGGAAGCTTTTTCCATGGTGTGTTGGCAGTGACCTCCCTTCGAGACAGAGCTTAGTTGAAAACCTTTTGCAGTAGGGCCTTATTTGAGCTAGAAATTTTGTGAGGGAAAGCATACCAGAGAAGGAAGTGGCCCAGGAGCTGGGATGCTGGTTCCGTAGTCCTTGGTGAGCCTCCTGTAGCACATCAGCCTCAGAGTAAAGAGGGAATGAGAGGGATGCTGGATATGTCTTGGCAGAAGAGAGATGCCCCTTTCCTTAGGATCTGGATGCCCTGTTAGTGGATAGCATCCTAAGAATAAGGACTTAGCACTCGGGGAAGCCTAGGACTAATTTGGGCAGTGCCTTATGGACCAGGTAAGGTTGAGTAAGGTTGTGGATTCTCAGCTGGGAGAGAGCTCTCCAGGGCTTACGTGCAACGTACTGCAAGGCGCCAGTTTTTTGCATTATCTACTTGCAAAGCTTGTTGCTGTGAGCTGCTTCTCCTCAGAGATAAGCCCTGGGTGACACAGGGAAAGATGCAGCTGCTGGCCGGGGTTCTCTCCCTTCCCCTCAGGGAAGTAGTCAGGGACAAGGAAACAGCTGAGTGCTGGCCTTGTTCCCATCACAGCCTGCAAAGGAAGAAGATGGCTGTGCAGCAAAAGGGCTGGAACAGGCTTTCTCCTCCCTGAGGAAGGGAAAAGCCTTCATCAGTGGGATGTCCTCCATGCATTGGCAAGAAACACAGCTGCACTGGAAAGTCCTGTCCCAGCTAGCTCATCCTTGGCAGAATTGAAAGCCTCAATTTGCCTCTGCTGTGGGCAAAGAGCTGGTGGGCTGTGCCACCATGTGCCTACATCCCTGTGCACGCTTGTCAGCAAGGTGGGTTGTGTTTGTGCTGCAGAGTTCAAGTGCTCTGTGCTAGGAGACGAATCCAAACATCTGCTGATGGGCAGATACACAAAGCCATAGGTGAAGCATTTTGGTTTTGCACCAACAGATGATGGCTGCCCTTACAGACTCGGTTGTGATGATCTTTTTCACTGCTGAGTTTTGTCGTGTCTCTCTAGCTGATGCAACTCAGCCTTTCAGGAAAAAAGAGTTCACTGGCCATTCTTGTTTTTTCCTCCCTCTGGGTTTCATTTCTACCACGTAGAAATTTAGCTGAGTTTCAAATTATCTCCAATTTTGAATGGGAAGGCAAGACACTTGGTTTTTTACTGCTTTGTGACAACAGGGAATACAACCCTCCTGGGCTTTGGTGGCTGCAGTCAGCAAAGTGGGGACAGACCATGCAAATCAGTTATCAAGAGGTTCTCTGGCACTCCAGAGGCTAAACCACCAAAAACTCATTGACAGGGCAGTGGCTTAGTAGGAGGACTGTGCTGCTGTGAGCTGGCAGCTGAATTTATTGTCAGAAGGGTCCAACCAGACCGAGAGTGTTTTTTCCTGCTGTGTGTATATTGTCAGGGCCCAGGGCCTTTGAAACCTTGCAGAGGAATTCCCCAGCGTGTTGCTGAGCCTGGGTTTTTAAGGGCACTGTGCCTTATAAAAGCAGGTAGAGTTGGTGCCTGGAGCTGTTGGGTTGCAGCCTCTGTAAGTTCAACCACAAGAAGTGTTGAAGACAGCAGCTAAAGTTATGCCAGCCCTCCCCCTGTCTGACATGGAGTTAGTTATTTTCTCTGGTGTTCCCTGGTTTGCCATGGTCTCTACAATTTATCAGTTTATTTTTGCCAGTGGATCTGCAAAATCCCGTGGCTGTTGTCAATGGGAGCTATGGGAGGTGGGCAGCAGAATGCATTAGCTAACCTGTTTTGCAAAAGGGCTGCAGGTCTCAAAAGAAGGGTGATCACTTTGGTGCAGAAAACGTTGCTGTCGGAGGGAAAGTTCAAAATGCAAAATAGAAAGTAGGGAGAGAGGAAAGCTGAAGGACCAGAAATTAGGGTCCTAGGTAGGTGTGAGAGAAGTGTTTGGACATCTTTATGAGCAACATGACAGCTATGCCTTTAAAAAACCAACTGATTCCTCAGCCTGAGCTAAAATCGTTCAAACTGTATCCGAGATCACACTGAAGACTGTAGCTGGAAGCCATGATGGTACTTACCATTGGCAGGAAAACTCTTTTCCATCTTTCCAGGGTTGCCTTTGTAAGCTGAAGTTGCAAGTAAACCTTGCCCAGGCTTTCAGCTTTCCTCATCCAAGACACCTCATGGATTTTTCACTTTCTCACCTGAAAAAGGTTGCAAGGGGTTTCCCTTGCCTTTGGTTCAGGATGTCTGCAGGAAGGCTGGGCTGTTGTGCTCTAATGCGCAGTTTGGACACTTGACCTGAATTTTCAAACAGTTTCAGCCTAATCCAAACTATAGTTCCAGGAAATAAACTGATTGCTGCAAGAAATACTCAACCCAGCTTTCGTGCCATGACAGCAGAAGAACATGGCTTGGGCTGAGTCCCTAAAACAGGTACTGTCAAAGCCTGTATATGGCACTGAATGTATTAAGAAAAAGTTTAGAACAACTTTGCAAAAGCCTGCTTCCCAAAGAAGGTCTTGATGCATTTTTTTTTTAATGTAAAAGGAACTGTCTTCCTTTGTTTAGAAAGCTGAAGGCTGTCTTGCTGTGGCAAAAGGTAACATCAGACTTACTGGAAAGCTGTTTGTGCAAAGCATCCCTGAAATGTGTCAGGGAAGTCAGACACTGCACTGAGTGATGGGCTCTGGAAACACAGGCACAGCTGTATCTGGGGAGGGATCTGGGAGAAATATGGTCTGTCAGATCTTTAACAGAGATATAAGGACAGGGAGAGGAGTGCTGTGTCTGTTAGATTAAACAGAGGGACTGGCCTGAGCAATGATCTGCTGGCTCTGTTGGAGGGCCAGCATTGTAGGTCTTGTGCTTAGAGGTGATGCTGTGATAGCTGAGGAGATGCCTGCATAGAGAATTATGAGTCTGGAAGACAGAAGGCTCAAAGCCTTATTTATGGGCTAAACAGAAGCACACCTTATATAGAGAGACACAAGAGTTAATTATTAGTTTTAGCCCCTAACACTAATCTTCTTACTCAAGTTCTAAGTAATATAGAGAAAGAAAGAAATAGGTCCTATTAGTTACCACTTATACAACATTTGTCCAGCAGCAGGTCCATATTTCTCTTGCTGGTCCTTTGTCTGTGTTCATTAATGCACCTGCCATCTTCCTGCCTTGCTTTGTTTTAAATGCACAGACTGAATCTATTGCTCTTTCTCCTTTGCAAATGACCTCTCACCTTCTGGGTCCAGCTGGTTGCTGCTTCCCTGTTTCTCAGCTCTGCTCCGCTCCAAAATACTTTACCCACTGGAGCAGTGTTCTGCTGTCCCATTTGTTCTCTTATTTGCTCTCATCTCTTACAATTTGCTTTTGCAGAGGATCCTCAGACTGTTGTGCCATGAACTGACTCTGCAGTTTCTCGTCTGTCTCTGTCAAGAGGGGCTGGGCACTTCCTTCTGCTCACAGCACATTTCCTTCACCTGCAGTGGCTCTGCTGAGATCCTCCTGCTGTCTGCCCTGCTTGCACAGAGGGAGCTGGGTGCCCTGGGATCCTCTGTGTGTCCTGTGGCTTTGTTCCTCTCCAGTGGTTATTCCTGCCTGCCTCTGCTGAGTGCCGTGCCCTGCTCTGAGTGGCTGCACTGAAATCCTCGGGAGTGCAGGCAGCTGGTGGATGTGCCTTGCTACCAACACGCCTCCCAGCCAGCATTCCGTGGCATGGCCTCTGTGTCAGGGGTGGGGCACTGCTGGGTTTGAGGGTTTCAGTTACTCTTGGCTCTTCTGACCTTGTGTGATGGAGGAACTACAATGCCAAGCTTGGCAGCAGTAGCACATGGGGGAGGGTGATGATGGCTGTGGTTTCCTCCTGCTCAGTTTGGTTAGGTGCAGTGACTCTGCAGGGTGCTTGCTGCTCCCCAGGATGTGTCTGGGTTAAGGACTGGCAATGTGTAACCTGCTGGCATGTACCACTTGCCTGCCTGTTAGATAACAAAATGTGTTTGAAGGAGTGAGGGAGTCAAGGGAAGGATTCCTGGCACAGCTTTTCTGTTAACTCCCTTTCTTGAACTGGAGGGGAAGCCTGACTTGCTGCCACAGGAGCCAAAAAGACATACCTGATGCTCAGGGATTTCTTTGTTGGAGTTCTCGGCTTCACCTTCTCCTTGCCTTTGCATCCATTCCCCCCACATGCTGCACCTCCAAGGGACCTCCAACGTCTTTCTATCCTAGCGTTTCAGCATACTAAGAAGAGGCAAATAGATCCATGGATAAAGACTGATCCATGTTGTCTATCAACTTACTTATACACTCTCCATAAGCAAATGTTAGGTTGGGGTTAATCATAAAAAACAATGAGAGCTTCTGCCATCATGGTCACTGAGTCCTGAATAAGCAAGAGGAACAAGAGGAATCATGGACGTGCTCAGAAAACACACTGGCATTTCTGTATAGGAGAAAGAGGCTGCAGCTCAGAAAGCACTTGAGTATTTTCCATTGCAGATAAGTAGTTTTTATGTTACCTTCTCACAGCTGTCTCTCTGGGGCTTGTTTCCCTTCATGTGCTCTGCAGTTGAGCAGCTAAGTTCTGTTTTACCTCTTTGTTATTTATTCACATTGAGGTTTTTATTTAATGCAGCATCAGATAAATTCCAGACCAGAAAATGTGGCCTTTTAGGACAAGGCACCAAACCAATGCTTGGGTGGGAATTCATTATTGCACGGAGTCGCTCAGTTCATGAGCTCAGTAAAGGCAAAATAATAAATCTAACTGACTGTGCACTTCCATGGTCATGAGGGGCTTGGGAAGAAGTGATCAATGTTGTGCTTTAGAGTTTAGGCTGATCTCTAACTACAAGGCATTAGGGAGAATTCAGTCTGGGGTGCAGCTACTCCATCCCTGCTTTCTGCAGGCTTGTGGTCACTCTGCAGGGGCAGCTGTAACCAGCTACTGCCAGAGAGCCGGCACTGAACACGCCTGGCCACCTCTCTGAGTTCAGAAATAGACTATTTACTTGATACTACGGGAAAAGTCTTAGAATAAATAATATGAAGTGCTGTGCCTTGGATTTGCGGCTCATTTTCCTTGTCTTCTCTCTTGGTTTGAGACAAGGGGCGGACACTCCAAAAATTAGTTATTCTCAGCCCATAGTTTTGGTAAGACATTTGCAAGGCAGAGCACTTCAGTTTTGCCTGTTTCCAACTTGCAAGGGTTTAAAAAAAGGATCAAAATAACTTCTGGTGAACCAGAAACAACTTTTAATTTTATTTGCAGCTCTGCCACCAGTTGAAAATTGGGGTTGTTTTGTAGCTATGGCCAGTTCTGGGAGAAGAGGATACATAAGATAAGGATTCATGCTTTACAGCTTATTAGGGAATGTAACTCCCCAAAATTAATTTCTTTGTTAACAGTTATGGGGGTCCCTGGTGGTATAGCTTACAGCCCCTAAGGGTTCACAGGTGGCAGGTTGATGATGAACATGCTGGAGAGTAGAAGATGTCTCTCTTCTCTGGGCCTTGGTATTTAGAGAGTTCATGAACACAGAGGACAATTGTCATTCCTAGCAGACTCTGCCAGTCTGCTCCTCTGAGCTGATGATTTGCACCAGAAGGAGTGCTCTGCTGCCCTTTGTGAACACCTGGTGCCGCACCTCCTCCCTGGGCATGAGACCACTCCTCACCTGGCACAGGATCCTTTGGTCCCAAAGCCCTTCTACTACAGGCACACAGAGCTGTTCAGTTCATGGCAGCATCTTGGTGCCAGGTGTACCTGCAATTGTGTTATCCCCTGTGCAGGCATCAGAATAAGGGTATGTGCAAGCCCTTGCTCACAAAGTGCTTTTTCATTCCTTAGAGGAACATTTTTGCTATTGTCACCATGTCACAGCAGTGAGTCCTGTGATAAGAGCCTTTGTTCCTGTTCTTGGTGTTCCCGAGTTTCTCTGTGCAAGAGTGGCAGCAGTACCTGTGTTCTGCAAGGCTGTTGGGCTGCAGGTGATCCAGCTTTGATGAGAATCTTGTAAAATCTGCCCCTCACACAAGTGTCTCCAGACTTCTCCTTTTCTTCCTTGTGCATGTGGATGCTTTGCTCACCCTTGCAATTTAAAGAGAAGGTCCTGGTTGTGGAGCACTTCCAGCTCTTGCCTGATGTAGACAGTGCTGGGAGTCTTTGGACAACACTTCCATTTCATCTTGTGTTTATCCCACATGTGTTCCCAGTAGCTTTTGACTGAGCCTCATGGGTAAAAAAGGCATCAGGTGTGGCTGAAATGAACCCTGATTTCTGGAGGCAGCACAACAGCCCCTGGCTTGCTGGCTGCTGTGGCCACCTTACAGCCTGGCAGCTCTGGGCAGCACCTGCAGCTCTCTCTCTCCTGTCCCTCTACAGCAAGCACCACTCTGCCCCTTTTTCTCCTCTCCACAATGGCAGGAGCAGCCTGGCTACCACCGTGCCCCAGGCCACCCTTCTTTGAGATGCCCTGTACTGCTGAGATGAGGGCCAGAGATGATCATGGTGCCTCACTCTGTCCAAGTTCATCTTTTCTTTGCTCACCCCATGTAAAGCAGGTTGTGGAGTCACATGAAAACGTTCCTTCTGTGCCACAGGGAACTTCTGGATCTGACTTGCCGCCTTGCCAACACCCTGAAGAAATATGGGATCCAGAAAGGGGACAGGGTGGCCATCTATATGTCTGTGTCCCCCTTGTCGGTGGCAGCCATGCTGGCTTGTGCCAGGATCGGTGCTGTTCACACCGTGGTCTTCGCTGGATTCAGCGCCGAGTCCTTGGCTGGGAGAATCCTGGACTGTGAGTAGATGCAGACTGGGGAACAAAGGCCTCTGTGACAGTGCTCCAAGGCACATCCCAACCCCTTGTTTTCTTGGCAGAGAAAGAGTTTCCTTGGTTCATTCTCACCCAGCAGGACAGTTCACTCTCCCCTGCAGAGTGCAGTGAGGAGCCTTTTCCTGAGTGACATATGCAGTGTCCTGTGGCCTTAGAATACTTAATAAATTGCTTAACATTCAGTGTGCACTGGGTTATTGCTTGAGAGCAGTGAAGCCGGAAGGAAAACCAGAGCTTAGGGACAGGGCCTGATTTATTCTTTTGCAGTATAATTGCAGTGTTTCTTTGATACTTTTGCACAGTACTAATTCTGCATTCTCAATTGTGATCCTGTGATTTATGTGTAGTACTGGAAGTGCTGGCAGCCTGCCCCTGCTTTGCGAGCCCTTGTACCAGCAGACAGAGCTGTCCTCAGCCCCAAAGTACTTGTATAGTGTGATTAGGTAAAAAGTGATGCTAAAAATAGCCAGAGAAGAGAGAAATAGCCAGTGGCTCGTGTCCTAGAACTCACATCAGTTTCTTTGTGGCCCATGTGAGGGAATAAGTCTTACAGAAATTGTCATGTTTTTTTCTTCTTTTTAGTGGAGTTAATCTTCAGAGAGCAAGTACATGTTTTAGCTATCCCTCACACAGGGAACTGGGAAGAAGCTGTTCTGCATGTCAGCTTTGCAAGGCAGGGATGGATGATTTAATTGCAGTGGGTGACACTTAGGCTGGATGTTGGGAAAGACTTCCTCATGTTTGTGATAGGCATTGGAGTGGACTGCTGGGGAAAGGGTAGAGTAGATGCCATTGCAGTGTTTTAGGAAGATTGAAGGGATAGCTGTCAGAAGTGGTTCAGCTGAAGTGGACTCTGCCTTGAGGTGGGGGAGATAAACAACCTATGGAGGTCCCAGCTACCCTTAATCTCTGTGTGTCCCAGGTTTTAAAGTGTTTTCATCAGTGACACTGACTGGTTTTGACTGACAGCAGTTCTGAGTATTTGTCACGCATGTTGCCCTATACATCACCCCCAAAGTAATGAAAGTTGGGTGTGCTTACTAGCTTGGAAGACAGGCTGGCATGTCTGCTAATTCTTTCTCTTTTTAGCTGGATGCAAAGCAGTTATCACATACAACCAGGGAGTCAGGGGAGGCCGAACCATAGAGCTGAAGACAACTGTGGATGAAGCTGTGAAGAACTGTCCGAGCATCAAACATGTGTTTGTGGCTCAGAGGACAGATAACAAAGTCCAGATGGGTGACCGTGATATTCCCCTTGACGAGGTATGTTGTTGTTCGATAACTCCTTTTAGGTCTGAGTGTTGGCTAGGATAATCTTTCTCTCCTTATGTGTTTTTGGGACCTGAGTTCTTGCTCCTTACAGCATCTGGATCCTCATCCTCAAATGGACTGCCTGTATTTACAGTCTGCTAGGATTGTGGGTCGGAGCAGCTGAATCTATGTCTGGTTTATCTCAGCATGGGCAGGGGTTATGCTGCTCCATTTCAGTAGTCTTGCAAACAGTGCTGAGATTTAGGGAGTGTTTCCTGAGAGCCAGAGGTCACTGAGACCATTGTGGCTGTTGTTATTTTACCGTGTTCAGACACTGTGTTATGGATTGCATGTGTGCTCCAACTGGACGCTGCTGAAAGGCGGTGCAGAAATGATGAAGTTCCTAGAGAGGCTTCATCCAGCCCATGAACAGCATTGTGGTTGCCCCGTGGTGGGAGAACAGTGATGGCTTGGGAATATTTAGAGCCTGTGCTTCCTGAGGAAGAAAACAGCCGTTGTTTTTATGTGTTTAGCTGGCACACGTGAGACTCCAGCCTAATGCAGAAGTAGTTTTATCAGTTTGCTGGCAGTAGTAAACAGGAACTACTCGTGCTAATAATGCCTGGAAAAAGCAAATCTGCTGGCAAGATAATTGCTCAAGAGTCTCTGTGCTGGTCACATGAGATAGGAGGAAGTACTAGTGCAAGTTAAACAGAGAAGACAGGTTTTACTCAGAAATTGTCTTGCTCCTTACTCCACAAAGGATGTTGTGATTATTTTCCTTAGTCTGCAAACAGCCTGATGTGCTTTAGTGATCCAAGAGCTGAGCTCATCCCATTGTCAGTTGTAGGGTCTG
The DNA here is from genome assembly GCA_013400235.1 of Oriolus oriolus. NCBI lineage: Eukaryota > Metazoa > Chordata > Aves > Passeriformes > Corvidae > Oriolus > Oriolus oriolus. The sequence goes on from VXBT01007670.1 coordinate 447,293, forward strand.
AAACAAAACAAGAATGAAATAGTTAATGATGTTAACTGTCTGTACTGATCTTTACAGCAGCGGTATTTTCCAGCTCTTGTGCAATGGCTTACTGCAAAATTTAAGCTCATGTTGTAATGGAACATATGAGGATTCCATCTTTGTTTCAAAAACTGGCAAGTCAGCCTGAACTGGCAGTGCTGAAATGTCATGAGAAATACCTGAGATGAGCAGCAGTGCTGCAACTCAGAGGCTAAGAATTACACCAGACTTTGTGAACTCTTTGTATTTTATTAAGCTTTGTTTGTCAGACACTTTTAAGCAACTGGACCTACTGATAGTAGTGTTCACTTGGAAATACAGTGTGCTTACAGTGTATACTCATAAAAAGGCAGTACCAAGGAATTCCTCCAAGGAGCCGCCTAATAACTCTTGCAAGGAATCATTATTCATCAAGACAGTACCGTGCTCAAGAGAAGCTCTGACATAGCAGGACATTGCATCCTTCCCTGCTGTGGTTCTGACTGTAGGGGTGAGGAGAGGATCTCACCCAGCTGGCCAAACAGGGGAGTATGAAGAAAGTGACAGAGGCAGGAGAGAAAGGCACTCTTCTTCTCCTGGGTAGAAGAAATTTGAATTTGAGGATCAAATGGACAGGACAGTGATCCACTGCTGGGGCCAGGGAAGGGAGATGAACACGTAGTTTAACTGTAGCACTACAGTTTTTAGAGGAAAAGGAATGTACTAAGCAGTACCCAGTCAGCCTTGTTGCTGCGTACTCACAGTAGTAGTCACATTTTGGATTTCTACCAGCAGTTTGCAAAGGCTTCAGATGTAAAGAGCTATGCCTTACCACTTTTTTCCCTGAAATGTTATTTTATCTGGCCAGTTCTCCTTGACTTCTCTGCCCAGCGGAGGTACTGGTGAAAAGGTTAGTTGCTATGCACCCACAGGAACCTTTTCACTAGGTGAGCCCATATAAGCTATGATATATCCATGGACATTTGTGAGGGGCAACAGCAATGGTGGCCCTTGTCTCTGGACACTGTTGCCATGCTTACAGAGGGAGTGACGGGTGGCTCCATGTAGCCAAAATCTTTCTGTCATTGCCACCTTTTCTTTCTTAGGAGATGACCAAGGCAGAGTCCGTCTGCACTCCAGAGAGCATGGACAGTGAAGACATGCTCTTCATGCTGTACACCTCGGGCAGCACTGGGAAACCCAAAGGAATTGTTCACACCCAGGCTGGATACCTGCTGTACGCTGCTCTCACACACAAGGTAACTCAGCTGCCTCCTCTGGGAAAGGTTCGCTTACCTTCCAGCAGTGCTAACAAGAGACACCTGGATCAGGGAGGAGTGCTGCATTCTCTGCTTGCTGCCCAGTTGGCTTATTGGTTGTAAACAAGCTGGAAAATGCCTGAGCTGTGTAGTTAATCTTCAGGATTTGTTCTGAGGAATATGATACTATGCAAACCTGAACCTAGAGTTATGAAAGCAAAGAAATGGCAGTGCTGCTCTTGCATTTAAAATGTGCCAATGCTGGCTGCCCAGAATTTGCAGCTGAGGACGTTCTGGTAAGTATCTTACTGCACTGGTAATGTGGATATTACTGTAGTATTTTGCGTTGGGGTGCTGGACTTTTTTATTTCAGAGTTGATCTGGACTCTTAAAACAGCCTCTTTGCATAGTACTTTTTGTGTGAAGAAAAAAAATTGTATTTTTCCTCTTGTGGTTGCACCTCTGTTCTGCTTTGCTGGGTGATCTAGGGAAAATGTTTTAAGCTCCTTTCTCTTGAAAATGGAAAGAGTCAAGGCACTGCTTCTTGAAGCTTCTGGTCTGAGCTCTGCATATTTAAAGGTAACAGTGAAATGAGGAGAGGACTGTGGTGGAAGATCTCCACCTGGCTTTAGTGATATCACCTTGTTTGTAATCACACACAATTTCATGTGAAGGTTTTCTTTCTTTAGGCTGACATAGTTGAGTTTTTAGAAGATTTGAATTTTCAAGTGTCAGACTTCTCTGCATGAAGGGCATTTGTTACGTCAGCTTTTCTAAGTGACAGCATAAACTTCAAGGCATCTCTTTCTTAGTCCAGAAGGTAGCTCTGCACCCTGGTGCATTTTCTCCACCTGCAGAGTGCATGAGAGGGAAAGGCACTTGGAGAAGTAAGGTGAGAATTGTCTTTTCTAGGTAGAGGGATCAGCTGACCTGTGTGATCTCTGTGGTCTTTGCTCATTCACGTGTGACACCCTTGTCACACACTCATGGGGTTTTTTTTTAGTTCTGATCCATAAACCTGACTCCTGATGAGTCAGGACCTCTTCACCATATGGTAGAGGAGTTAGATTTACAGTGGGAAGCATTTTCCATATCCAAGACAAGATAAGGAGTTCTCCAAGATCTTTATCTTGAATTTGATGAGCAAGGAGAGGGTAGCGTCTGGAAAGCGATGCACTCATATAAAGAAGCTGAGCAGCTAAGAATATTTCTCAGAAAATGTTTTATGGGCACCTCTCAGTTCCTCCAGATCTCTCATGGAAATCTGTTGATATTGGTGAAGGGTCTGAGACTCTGTGGTCTGCATTTCCCTGCGACTCAGAATCAGCTCTCCCATGTGGACCACCTGGAGTGGACAACTTTAGGTATCCAAAGCTCTGAGCTTTGGTGGTAGCTTTGTTGCTCCAGCTGAGCAGCTGCTGGTACAGCTGTGCTTCCTGTATGTTTGCAAAAGTGCCAGGAGCCTGTGAGCCCTGGTGCTGGTCCCTCTGACTCGCTTCCTCACCTCGGGCTGGTCTTCGTGTGGCCGTGTCCCACACGCCTGGCACCACTTGCCTCGTGTGCTCTCCTGCTCCCACCTGGATGCCCAGTCCAGCACCTTTCCTTTGAGCACCTGCCAACAGGAAATCAGCTGGCCTTACGTTTATCTTTGCAGTATGTGTTTGACTACCAGCAAGGCGATGTTTTTGGCTGTGTGGCCGACATTGGCTGGATCACAGGACATAGCTATGTTGTGTATGGACCACTCTGCAATGGAGCCACCTCTGTCCTGTTTGAAAGCACTCCAGTGTACCCTGACCCAGGTGAGGAAGTGGTGGGAAAAGGTTTGGCTAGACATGGCAATGTGGCAAAAGAGGTTTAGAAACCTGTCCAGTGTGACCTGCTGCTCAGGAGAGGTAAGCTGCATTGCTTTGGAACGTGTATACAACGCTCGGGAACATCTGTGAATCTGGGGTAGGAAAAAAAAAGCTGTCATTGCTTTTGCTCTGTACTCACAGTAGTAGCAGCTCCAGCTTTGGCTGTTAACCTTTCAGCTGAGTGTTTGCAGCAGTATGTCAGTGCTGGAACGGTAAAAAGCCAGTTTATGATTTTGCAGGTCGTTACTGGGAAGTGGTGCAAAGGTTGAAAATTAATCAGTTTTATGGAGCACCTACGGCGATACGCCTGCTGCTGAATTATGGAGAAGAGTGGGTGAAGAAATATGACAGATCTTCCTTGAAGGTTTTGGGTTCAGGTAAGGGACATGAAATCTTCATCTGAAAAAGACAAGGGATTCTAACTGGTGAAATGAAGATGCCAGAGGAGCTCAGCTGATCACATGGGATGTGGTTAGAAAAAAGATGATAAAGCAGGCTCTGTGTCTGGCTTTTCAAATATTTTCTCAGCAGAAGAAGCAACAAAATTACATTTTGGGTCCACTGAACTTTTGTGTGATTACCTGTTTCCTAACTTATTTTCCAGGATCATACTCTTGGCTAAAAAGATTTATCTAATGGTAAAGGGCATCACTTTGAATTTTACTGGCATAGGTGACCCAAGCAGCATTTTCCTGCATTATTTTCTGTTCTGGAGGTTCTTACTACATGACCTGCATTGATTAGTTACTTTCAGTGATATTCATTGCTTGCCTTTTGGTCCTTCTGAGAAAAAGTTAGTCCTCAGTTACATGGGTGCCTCGCAGTCCTTTGTGCATCCCAGCAAAAGTGCTGGGAGCATTCTGCTTGGAGATCATGCGTTCAGCTTGTTGTGCACCAAGAGGGAAAATGAACTGCCTGCAGTCTCCTGGGTCTCAGGTTGTTTTCTTTCTTGGTTTGGTCTAGTGGGAGAGCCCATCAACAAGGAAGCTTGGCAGTGGTTCTACCAGGTGGTGGGAGAAGGGCGCTGTACCCTCGTGGACACGTGGTGGCAGACAGGTAAGAGGCAACTTTGGGGAGCATGGGGGACCCTGACCATTGACAGGTTGCTGGTGGGGAGAGAGGGATTAACACATTACAGTTTGATCCAACAAGTCTGTCAAAAAAGCCCTCCTGGTGTTTGGATCAGCTTTTGAAAGTCACTGGGGAGTTTCTGCACGTAATGGCAATGTAACAACATGTAAAAGCAATAGCAATGTTGGGTTTTTTGTTTTCCTCTAAATGTTCTTTGATATTTTGAGTGCTGGAAAATGCCAATTGCTGGTAGAAATATGAGGCAGGGATTGAATTTCTGGGCAAAGCTGGCAGTAGTAAGCTTGAATTGCAAAACTCATTTTGTTTATCCAACTGTACTGAACTTGTTATGGCCTTGTCATGCAAAAGCACTGAAAGTACCACATAGCCACAATGTGTACTTAGGTGTGCTTTGTTTTCCTTCCTGGGAATGGTCAGAGGAGGATGGAAAGCTAAGCTGTGTAGTCAAAGGGACCTTGTGCAACTGCTCTGGCAGACTGGAAGGGACAGAGTGGAGACTTGCTGACTGCCCATCAGGTGGCTGGAGGACAGTGGCTGTCACCCAGCAGGGCTGCTGGGGAGCACCTTCTCCCGTGATTGAATTGATATTCTGTAATTGCTTTGGCCCTGGACCTTTGATGCCTCAAAAAGGATGCACTTGTGTATTGGCCACACGCTTGGCCCAGGTACGTGCATCAGTTAAGGTTTGTTTTCTGTTTACAAGCTGCTGGACAGAGTGACTGGCTGCCACAGATCCCGGTCCGGTTGGAGCAGCTGGCCTCTGCCTCCTGGCCTCCCTGGCCAGCAGCAGCCAGAGGCCACATGCTGTACCCAGACTGGGGTTGTGCTGCCTGGTGGGGCCCTCTGCTCGAAGGAGTTCTGCAGCTCCTTCCTGGCTCCTTCCTCAACACCCAGTCTTCTCTTTTCTGGGCACCAGCACTCAGGAGTTGCTAGAGGTGTCTTGCAGTATGTCCTTCTCAAGTCGTGAGATCCAGTTTGCCATGGAGACAGGAGCACAGCTGCTGGCATTCTGCCTCTGCTGAAAAATAGTCTTAAACTGACATGGAGCAGAATATTCATTCGCTTTCCAGTCAAGCTGCTCCTTATTTTGTCCTTATTCCTGCTGGCAGGCTCTCTATCTCAGTGTGATGAATTTTCTTCTGGCACACAACCAAGTTCCATTTAATCCAGACCAGACTTGCAGGCTCTATTTTTATTTTCAGATTTGAAATAAAATCACCTCAGAATTCAGAGCAGCAGTGTTAACTGCTATCTACTTCAACTGCTGATCTCTTAAATCTTCTGGGTTCCTACACACTGAGCAGAAGGAAAGATGACTGGCTAGGTCTTTCCTCATCATATGCTTTCCTCCTCTCTGCTCTGAAAGAAAACACCATGGAGAAGCAGTTGATTACTGCACATTGATGTAATTCAGAAGAATCCAGTTTTGCCCTAACATTTTTTTGGTTTGTTTGTTAACTAGTGCATGCAGTGTTCATGCTGTGTTGTCTGTTTTCACCAAAGTACAGGGTTAGAGCTTGTATTGAACTGTATTTCTCCTGGGATTTTGGAGCAACAACTGTCAGATGAGAGGTAAAAAAACATTCACTGCACAGTCTGCTAGTGCAGAGTGCTTGGTCTTACCTTGAACCAGGCATAGTTTTGCAGGTAAACAATTACCAGGTCCTGGAAGCATAATATAATGATAAATATTCATGACATTGATTTTAGTAGAAAGTGGAATCAATCGTTTTCCACAGTTGATGCTTTAATAAAGAGGAAGCCAAATTAATCTTGGAAAGATTATATATGCCATTTGAACATAAAAGGAGCGTGGGAAGAGATCACAGGAACAATGTGATGGGTGCTGGCTGTGGTCCTGCAGTGTCACCTTTCCTATACAATGTCAGTATAGCTGGTTAATTGTGCTGCTGTGTGCAGTGTCCTCCACGGGACACTGCTCTCCGAAGCAGCAACCTGTTGCCAGCTAATAAAGCCTGGCAGGCATCAGCAAATGGTGATTTAAGAATCCACTTTAAAGTCTTTGGATGAGGCAAATGAGTGAGAGAGCAATTATGAGAGGCAATTTAAATAGTGTGGTGTGTGCAGATGAAAAATTCCTATGGCTCTTGCTGTTGAGATACCAGGTTGTGATTGACAGTAACAGAATCAAAGCTGTGTTTGAGTTTTAGGTGTAGTTCTTCACGATGCAGAAGAGACACGAGGTATTTTCACTTTTGTCACTGATCTCACAAAAAAAAGAACAGCCATGAACAGAAGCTGGTTTTGAAAGACATCTCTGAATAGACCCTGGAAGCTTTTGTTGTTGGCATCATCTCACATCGATTTAGACTGGCCTGGTTCTTCTGAAACAGATTCCCCCAAAACAGTCACGCCAATCTGTCTGTGGTGGCAGAGAGCACTTGCTCTACTCTGCTGCCAGACGGGATCTCTGCATGGCAGAGAGGAGCTCGGTTCAAAGCACCCATCCCCTGCTGTCCTTGCCTGAAGTTATGGTGGGTTTGCACTGTGCTGACAGCATGGGCACAGGTAATGTGGAAACACAGCTTTTCTCTTCCAGCTCTGCCTCTGAAGAGAAAGGCTTTGTAAGGGCAGGGTAGAGCCTAGAAGTTTTGCTTGATGTCATCTGTCAGTGGCTAAAATTAGTACTTCTAAACCAATTTATAACAGGTCTTTACCATGCAAATAATTTTTAAGGCACCCTTGCTACCGTGCAGCTCCCTCAGGAGTGAGACTTTGTGTGCAGCTGACTGCAGGATGTGGCAAACACCATGTTGAAACAGAGCTCTCAGTGCTGTATTCAGGATGAGTACTAGCTTAGGAAGAGCAGCCTTCAGTTTAATCAGGTTCCTTGTTCTGATGCAGATTTTGTCTGTGCTAACAGAGAACAGCAGGTGTCTGGGGTGCTTTTTCCTGAAAAAATTCAAGCTCCCCTTTTCAAAATTAACAGAAACATGAAGTGAATGTGTGCCCATCAATGAAATGAGAAATACTTCTATGTGTAAGCCACATGTGAAACCATTTGCTACAGATCTAAAGCTTAGAGGCCATCAAAGACCCTTCTTTGCAGCTGGATGCAAATTCAGGGTCAAATTCAGCCTTTCCAACCCCTGGTTTCAGTTTTCACAACCTCAGCAAAGCCAGTAGAGGAATGCACTCTCCATGTGGCAGAACATACCTTTATTTATAGAGCTGTATTTTTAAAGGCCTTATTCTCCTTTGTTTTTGTTTCTCTCTTGTGTTTCTGAATTAGATTTAGAATACAAAAGACCTCATTAAGGCTGGAGTCTGATTTAATGTTCATCCCAGCAGGAATGAAAAAGGATGATTAAAAGGTTCAATTTTGACTAGAAGATAAGCTCAACCTGCCTGTAAGGGGTGGGTTAATCTCATACTCTGTAATAACAGTAATTCAGACTCCCAAAGTGCTTTTCCTGCTAACCTTTAGACAGCTGTAGAAACACTAGTGGGAGATAAATCCCCTGACATGCTTATGCTTTCCTTGTAAAATCACTTCTGGGGTAGGAAATGGGGCTGCTGAGTACTGCCCATGGCAGGCCTGTGCTGCTTTCAGATGTCTGTGCTTCTTGGTCCTGCAGAAGTCGTTCCCAGTGGCTCTTTTTTGCAAGGTGGCTTCACTGTTTTCTTCTTGACCGAAGAAGAGCTAGAATTTGCTTTCATCTAGCATTGGATGGATTACATATATTTTGTTTTTCATTTTTCCTCCAGAAACTGGTGGCATCTGCATTGCCCCACGGCCCTCAGAGGAGAAAGCTGAGATCATTCCAGCTATGGCTATGAGACCTTTCTTTGGGATTGTGCCTGTGTTGATGGATGAGAATGTGAGTTGGAGCTGTGCTGGGTGCCCAAACAAGCAGCTGTTGTGTGTTTCTGCTTTAATCACCTTTTGGACAGCAAAGGAGCAGGATCCAGAAGGATGGTTGTTTCTCCATTAAAATGGTAGAATAGATAAGCAATTTTTGTATCTATATATATATATAGAAAGAGAGAGAGAGAGAGAACGAGAGAGAGAGAGCACGTCTCAGTTGTTCATACAGATTTGCCAACAGGGCATTGCAAGCTCTCAGCAAATCTGTAGAAGAATTGTTTGTATTTTTCTCCACTTGTGATCCTCCACTGGCAGTCTGCAGTGAGCAACAGGATGACTGTTGCTGGATCAATGACACAGAAGCTCTTTACTATTCCTCTTTTGTTCACCTGTTCATCTTTCCTGTGCTTGAACCTGCAGGGAGAGGTTATAGAGGGCAATGATGTGTCTGGTGCGCTCTGCATTGCCCAGCCGTGGCCTGGCATGGCAAGAACGATCTATGGAGATCACCAGCGCTTTATTGATGCCTATTTCAAAACCTACCCAGGTAAGAAAAGTGCAAAGGGAAGACAGTTTCACTGCAGTATAAGCACACTGAATATTTTCAGCATTACTTTCTGATATTTTTGTACCATCCAGATCATGGTTTGGGGGGGTGTGTCACACATTGCAAGCATGCCCAGGTGGTTTGAGATAGTGTTGACTTTTCCAGCTGTCAAAAGGGCATGTATTTTCTAGAAAACGTTAATGCCCAAGCTTTAAAGTCCAAACGCCTTTTCTTTGGAGCTTAGTGTCTCACTTGGAAAAAAGGATGGGAAAGGATGGGAAATACCTCCTGCATCACTGAATCTCAACCCTGTGTTACAACCTTCCTTTTTAAAATGTGGTCGTGCCTGGTGAGTAACTAGAAGTGGCAGGGAAACATTTTTTGTAGGACACTGGACATGACAAATGTCTTCACTCAGGAGAGCAACTGAAAGGGATTTGAAAGCTACAGGGTAGGCAAGAATTAGGCAATCCTGGAAATTGTACAGAATGGCCTGGATAATAAGAATGGGAAACTGGTACAAGAAATTGAGTGACCCCATAGTCCCTTATTACTCACTACATTTGCATCTGATTTCTTGTTGATATTTAGTTGATAGTTGTTTAATTAATCTGGAAGGGCAGAAAACATGACTGAAAGTCCATGAATAGGGCAATAATGTGTCCTGGCAAGGACCACCTTCCAATTTCACAGCAGTAGCTGCCTGCTGCTTCTCAGATGTGCCACTGGAACAATTCAGATGCAGACATGGTCTTGGTGAAGAGCCAACACAATCTGTGTTACCGGATGTGTCCTCAGTGACACTGGAGTTTCCAGGAAACCCTGGGTCTTTTTCAGTTTCCATCAAATGTTTTAGACACTCCATGCTTATCATGGGGTGGTTTGGGGTTTTTTTAGCTAATCTGATAGCAGTGTTTCTCGCACTTGTTATCTGATATCTAAATCTTTGTTAGCCGGGAGGGAAAATGGCTTTTCATCCATCCTAGTGTAAGTGATTAGAAAAATTGGCAGTGTTCCCATGTACAAAATGTAATAAAACTGCTCCTTTTCAGCTGAACAGTTGTAGCTTTCCATGCGTGCTGAGGTGTAGCCAGCAGCAGTTCTGGGCTTGACCAGTAGCCTGTGGCACAATGGCAAATGGCATTTGAAGTGGTTTTATCTCAGTGCTGTGTGCACCAAGAGGCCTGAGCACACAGCTGCTGTGCAGATGTAGGCATGCAAAGCCTAGAAAGATCAGAAAGCCCCTCTTGGCTCTGTAAATCCAACTGAGCATTGCTGGGTTGTGTTGCTGGGCTTGCTTTTATTGTAGGAACCTCAGCCACCGGTTGCTGCTGATTGCCTACAGTGATTTGTCCATCTTGGCAGAGATCTGAGCTCCACTGCCATGGTGCTATTTAGGGGCTTATTAGGAGCCAACCCAGCCCAGGCAGAGCAGAGGAGGGTCAGGTATGGCAGAGGAAAGTGGGAAATGGTGTGAGGCAGGTCACATAGCTGTGAGCTTGCAGAGGCCTGCGAGCTGCCCGATCCACCCTGCCCTACTCCCCATCCCTGGCATGGTCTGTTCTGCACCAGAGCCCAAAACTGGCACACTCGCTGCTGCTGATCAGCCCTGTGTCTTTGCTGCAGGTTACTACTTCACAGGGGATGGTGCTTACAGGAGCCAGAAAGGCTATTACCAGATAACAGGGCGCATGGATGATATCATTAACATAAGTGGACACAGGCTGGGGACGGCAGAAATAGAAGATGCAATGGTAAGTTCCAAGCAGCTAGAGGTCCCTTGACAGGGCATATCTCTGGGGTAGGGTGACCCTTTCAAAGCAGCTTTGTCTCTTGCCTTCAAACCTCTGCCCCTGCATAGACACAGCTTGGTGCGCAATGAATAGCAAAGGTGCAAGAGGAAACAGCTCCCTTGCAGAGGAGACAGCAAATGAGCAAGTGAGAGGAGCCACACTGTGGACAGTCCCTGCAATTGAGCTGTCAGAGCTGTGTTTCCTCTCAGTGATGTTGTACGGTTCCAGTTGTCATTCTGGATGTTGGTGGACCCTCTGTAAGTCTCTCTCCTATTTCTTCCTTCCCCTCTGCTACCACCTAACCTCTTCTTCCTAAACCTGTGGTTCTTGCTCACCTGAACTAGCTGAGAATTCAGCAGTGTTAAACATAAAGCAGCCTTGATTTACGTCAGCTGCAAAGCTAGCCTGTCATTTTGAGAGAAAATAGTATTATCTCAGGGAATTGAAAACAAAAAGTCCTCAGTGTGTTTATATCTAAAGCTTGCCCTGTATATTTATTTCTATATTATGTGCCTTGCCTGCAAATGGCACTTAAATGTAACATCTGATGAACCTGAGCTGTGTTCACATGGAACACAGGATCCTACTTTCTCCTCTGTGAGTCTTTTGTCTGTGCAGGTTTCTGGTCATAGCTATAGGATCCAGTTCCTCTCACAATCTACGTATATGTATGCATGTGTACATGCAAATATATGTACGTGTCTAGATTGCTCTATGATGTTTACTTTCATATTTTAATATAATTTAAGACAACATAATCCATTCTTTGGTGTGGGATGCAGGTATGTGGTTTCTTCTGGTCTGTGCACCCAAACTGTTGTTTTACTGCAGAAGAATGTTAAATTAAACTCTGCAGTGCAACAGAAGTAATCACTGTTGTGTAGCATAATAACAAAAATGCATTTGGGTTAGGGAATGGAGAAATCTGATTCTTTCTGCCTTCTGGTGTGCCTTGGACACTTATAAACACCAGGTCAATGTGGACTGTGATGCTGGCAGCTTCACTTTTTGAAGTGAAAAGTGGCCTCTGCTGGCCACAGTTCTCTGTAGCACTGAGCACTGCAAGACTGGTTTTGCTTGTGATTTGGCAGTGGCCAGTCACCACTTGGGACCACAGTCGTGCACAAAGAAAGGGAAAAAGGGTTTCCAGCCATTGTGAATTCAGCTCGGTGTGCAGTGGGCTTAGCAGTGGATGTAGGAGTACTTATCTGTGTGTTTAAAAGCAGGGCCAGGACAGGGCTATTCCCTGAGATGTGGCCATGGCCATGGCCACCAGCTGACCCTGCAGTAGGAAGCTGGCATCCAGCTTTCCTGTTGTGCTTTCAGCAGGATCTATCAAGTGGAGAGCTTGATACGGCAAGGTGTTTTGCTTGTAGAGCAATGGGCACAAATTCTGTAGGACTTGAAGCAGTTGTGATTTGTGAATTTTTGTTTGACTTTTTGTGAAGGCTGATCACCCTGAGGTCCCCGAGACAGCTGTGGTTGGGTATCCACATAAGATCAAAGGAGAAGGTATGTGAAAAGCAGTGTCCTGACATGATACCTGCATATACTTCCCTTAAATTCTAACCCAGGCTGCATGTTAGGAGATGCTGAGGGGATGGGAGGGCAGTTATCCTTAGGCTGACCAGCACTGCAGCTCCAAGAGACAAAGATAGACATGAAAATAGCTACATCTTCCTACCCTGGGTATTGCTCCCTAAACTGTTTTCATACATAGTGTTTATGTATGTGGTAGAGGTTCCTTTCACAGGATTGTGCTTAGAAATGTCCTTTGAACAAAATGGGAATAGCTGATTTACACTGGCCAACTTTTGATCCCAATAACACTTTGGTAATTTATCACTTGTCATTGTCACTGAGATCAGTCACAGATGCCGAGAAAAGGCTGGGCCATCATTTGAAGGCTGGAGTCTGACTTGCTTTTGTAAAAACGATCAATGGTTTTCTTGTCAGTCCCTAGATTGTGCATAGGAATGATCTGAAACCTTCCTTGCCATTCGAATGAGCATCCTTGGTCTTTCCAGACAGTATCTAATATGAGGTTTGTGGCTTCTGCTCATTTGTCTTCCAGGTGCCTTTGCTTTCATAGTGCTAAAGGAGCAGACAGCTCATGTAGACCATATCAAAGAAGAGCTCAAAACCATAGTGGCTTCCAAGATAGCAAAGTATGCTGTGCCTGACCACATTCTGGTAAGTGGGAGACTGAAACTGGTACCAGCAACAGGAAATGGTCACATCAAGCAACCCTCACCGTCCTACCTGCAGTGCTGCTGTGGTCCTCCTCTGGCAGGATAAAGAGGCAGGGAAACAGAACTGGCTGGAGGGATCCAGGGAGGGGGAGGGCAGGTACAGTGGTCTGTCTGCATGTGAGGGAGGCACTGGGAGGCAGTGACACTGCCCAGCTAGCTTGCAGTGATAATTAACATCTACGTCAGATCTCAAAGCACTGGCTGTTTCTGTTGCACAACAGGCCTGGCCCTGGAAGCACTGATGAGCTCCAGGCTCTGTCTCAAGCCTCCTCACGTTTCAGCAGCTCCCTTTGTATGTTAGGGGAGAGTTCACAAAGCTGCCCCTTAGCTGTCCCCCAAGGTCTGCCTGCATCCATTTCTCTCTTCTTGGAGGCAGTGACTGGACACTTCTTTGAGGGGCTCTGCTTTAGCCACATGCATGTAAGGTGGACACCAAGGCACAGGCAGCAGAATACAACAGGAGCAGGCAAGGGTGGCTCCTTCTTGGAACAGCCCAGGATAGCCTCAGTGGATCGGAGAAGCTTTCAGAACTTGCAGGTGTGCAAGGCAGGGCCTCCATTTCCCTGTGTTTCGGGGTAGTCCTGCAGAGAAGTCCTCTAACTCTTTCCTTGAATGTCAGTTCATGCTGTAGAGTTTTGTAGCCTACTGGCCTGATTATGTAGCAAAATCTGAGACCTGTTGGTGTCTCTGCTCAGTGTCTGAGAACTCTTCATCAGGCTCAGATTTATGCTAAATCCTTTGAATTTGCTGCTAAGCCCTTCCCAGGAGGCATAGCCAAGGCATTTAAGATTGTTCTGGTTATGAAGGAAGGTGTGTAGGCTGACAGATACCAGACAGAGAGAAACATCAGCAGACAGGAGATACCCCTTGAGTAGGAGACCCTGCAGCTGGTGTGCAGAATTCTGTTGCTTTATATCCCTGCCCTGTAAAGCTGAATATATCTATTTCTGTCTGTTCTGGTAATGTGCTGAGATTTGTGTCACCATTGGTGCCTAAGTTTTCATGTGTAATTAGATTTCAATAGTTAACAGCATATTCAGGACCTGATTCCTGAAAGAGCTGTGTGTCCTGTAGCACCCAGCCTGGACATGGCAATGGGGAACAAAGTCCACTTAAAATAAGAATAAAATGTATAGCACAAGGAATTGATGCTAGTGACACTCCTTTCCTTGGACATAATCTAGTGTGCTCCATGATCTGTTTCCCAGGAGCCTCAAAGGAGCTGTGGCCATGAGAAGTGTGCCAGGCTTAGGATAGTCCAGCCAGATTTCCTTGTGATTTCCAGCAGGACTCAAGTTCTATTAAAGGTGTCTTTTTTGCTTCTTTGCAGGTGGTAAAGCGCCTCCCTAAAACCCGATCAGGGAAGATCATGAGAAGGCTGCTGAGGAAAGTAGTCACTGAACAATCAAGCAACATGGGAGATGTCACCACACTTGATGATCCAAATGTTGTCAAGGAGATATTGGATGCTTACCAGAAATACAAGGAGAGGAGTTCCTCATAACAGGCGGCTCTGGAATTTTTCTCCTTCAGAAATGTGGAAGGTCTCAAATAACCAGGCAAACAACATAGTTCCCTCTTGGTGTTTTTTTAAAAACTGTTTCCTTCTAGGGGAACAAGATTTTCCACTCCACAACATACTTGGAGATGCACAGGCCTAGGAGCAGTCTGCAGTTTTACACAGTCAGTGAACTCCTTTTCCTTGCTCTCAGGGCTGTTGTAGAGCAGCCATTGGTGGTTTCCATGAGCTATGCTGAAATTCTAACATGAGCTCAAGCAAGATGCAGATTTTAATGTTACTGTACAGGGAAATGTTTTGGATACAATACTTCTTGCTGTTTTAAAAGAAGCCCTGGAAAACACTTCTTCAGTTTTTCCTTCAGCTTGGATATCTGAGTCCAAGCAGCTGTATTTCACTGCTACTGTGGTGCATTTTCAGCAATTCTGGGTATTCTAGTAGATGTTTCATATGCATTACTAGGGACATGAGAAGGACATGGCCAGTCTGATAGTTCTTCCTTGACTTTACCCATTATTCTAATATCTCCTTTGGCTTTCCTCATATGGATTTGTTCCTACCACCATGTGTCCTGGGACTTTCCAGAGATGGTGAGCCTGTGACCCTTCATGTCCCACCTAGGTAACCCAGCACCAGCACTTGCAGCTGCAAGAAGGAGCCACAAAGCCCATGACTGGACTTCCTACATGTCCTCCATCCATGCTGCCATGCTGATTTACCAAAGAGTTAAGTGCCACGTGGGTACCCACAAACTGCACAGTCCACTAAAAAAAGTGCCTCTTAGATTCCTTGTGGAAAGCGATAGCAGCATTCCAGACCAGCAACCTCAGAAGAGCAGGGGAGGATAGTCTTTGTCTTTCCTGTGCTTTTAAAATTGCAACTAACATAGTCAGTGTTTTATTTCTGGATAAAATGTTATCATGAACACATTCCAGTTGAAGCACTCCTTATATTTGGGCTGTACAGAAGAATTTGCTAGTAGGGTTACTTATTCCTGAATTTAATTGGAGCAACACTGCTTTTTCCAGTGGGACTATGTACTGGAAAGACAATTTATGCACCCAACTGGAGGCAGGAAAGGCAGGAGGGAAATGGGTAGGTGATCTGTAGGACTGGGAAAGGAGTGGTGAGTTTTTTGGCCAGCAGAGATTCTGGTACCACAAGGGGAAGCTGGCTGCTTGAAGTATGTGTTCTCAAAGACAGGTGTGTTGTCTTAGATCCCAGAGTTCCTCTGAGGACACCAGCTGCATTTGCTTTTTAAAAAAAATATTTTAAATGTCTCTAGGGATTGAATAATACAGTAAGTAATATCATGCTTTGTTAAATATTCCATCTTTCTGACTGAAATGCATTTTTACATAGGGTAGGTAGACACCCTGTGGACTTTCTGGGAAGTTGAAGATCAGAAGGTTTGAAGGTTTGATAGAGTTGACAGGATGTTAATATTTTAGGAGATAGACAGTACTTTATTGCCATTGCAATAGAAAAAATCCCAACCTGCTTCCTTAAGTAATTTTCAAGTCGGAAGCAGACAAGTGTTAAAGTTTTTGTCAGAAAAAGTACACTCCCTTGTTTAAACAAGTGTTCTTCACACAGTCTGAAACAACAGTGTGGAGGAAGAAAAATTACTTTTGAACAAGATTACACACTTTCCTTTTAGTCAAGAAAGAATTTCTTACATCATGGACATAGAATTTCCTTGTCTTGTTGACCTGAAATTTCCATGTGTGTGTTGTCCCAGTGGTTGCAGACCCATGGTTTAATTCATCTGAACTGTCTCACAAACACTGTCTGTGTGAGGAGCAATGTGCTTTGGTGCATTGGGACATTTGTCATCCAATTCCTCTGCTCAGGGAAAATGAGAGATAGGTGCACTCCCTCACCTGCATCCCTGTTGTCTCAGCTTGCATGGGCTTAGGGACCATGGCTGCCAGGGAGGTTCCAGGCTGACCAGGAAGCTGCAGAAGCACAATAAATTCACAGCTGTACCAGCTGTGGTGCAGACAGGAAGTTGTGGATGCCCCATCCCTGAAAATGTTCAAGGCCAGGCTGGATGGGGCTCTGAGCGACCTGGTCTAGTGGAAGGTGTCCCTGCCCATGGCAGAGGGGTTGTAACTAGATAATCCTTGAGGTCCTTTCCATACAAACTTCATTTCCACAGCTGAGCTGTGGTGCTTGGGATGTCCATCTGCTCAGAGGCCCCCTTGGGGTATTCCAAGAGAGCATGTGGTGGTCCTGTGCTGCCCACACGGTGTTCTGCAGTGGACACGGCTTGTGCTGGGCAGCCTCAGTTTCTTGGTAAAACTGCACTTCTGCAAGTGTCCCAGCACTGGCTCTTGGAGATGACAGCCCGTGCCCAGCCCATGTAATGGCACCCTGAGTCTGGTAAAAACATGGCTAGGCAGGGCTTGGAAAGAGCACTTCTTATGAAAAGAAGGGCACTGTGCTTTACTGAGTAGGCTACTCATAGAAAGCTTTAAATTAACATTGAAACTTTAGTTTTTCCTTCCAGAGTTTAAATTTTCCATCCAGAGAAGTCCCCATTTCTTTTTTCTGCCCACTACCTCTGCTAACTGCAGCAGTTGCCTCTTC
>VXBT01007671.1:0-36459 GCA_013400235.1 Oriolus oriolus
CGTCCTGGCGGCGGCGCCCCCATGTAACAGCATCTTCCTAACATTTCTACAAATCTCAAACTTACCTTTCAGGAAAACTCCAGGGCAAAAAAGACAGTTCAGTCTCCACTTACTTAGTCAGTTGCCCTTTTTCTTGAGAAAACGAGTAACTGCCAACTTATGCCAACTGTAATGCTATTTCCTGCAGTCTGGAAGCCAACACTGGACTGGGAACAGTTTAATTAAGCATCCAACAATCCTTTAACATTAACAGGTTCCTAAGCAAGGTCACATCTCTGCTCATTTGGCACAGCAAAGTCTGATAAACTTAGTTAAGTCCATAATATTTAGGAAGCATAATACAATTAGGAAATAGTACTACCTCAGAAACTAAATTAAACACTGATAGTTGAGAGTCACCACTGTCTATAGTACCCTGATTTGTTCAAGATCCCTTACTTTCTCTTATAAGCAAACACATTGGAAGGTATGCACTGCAACTTGAAGATGAGCAAAATCTGAATTGTAATACCTGCCTTTAGAGCATGGTTACAGGCAAAGTGTGTCAAATCTCTTCCCCTCCAAAATACCAAAAAGAGGGAATTCATCCAGATATTAACTCAACAGATAACCTGGAGAACCATTGCTAAAGATGTATGAATATTTTTCATGCACATTTGTGGAGAAAGAGCTACTTTATTCAGATTGGGGAAATAAAAATTATGTGCTTGAATTAATCCTTGCCATTTGTGGTTTACTGGCTTTGAAGACTCTCCATTATAAATAAACATAGAAGATGTGTGGACATTCTCAAATTGACTGCTGATATAAGTGGGCACAACTCCACTTTTATTTAATGAAATCATACCAATTTATTCCAACACTGATTCTGGCCTCTTGCATCTCAGTTGAAAGCAGCCCTAACACATCAAGCTTTATATGCCAATGGCAAGTCTCCAATTTTTCTTCCTTCAGAGATAAAAAACTGCTATAGCTTCATTGTATAGGGTTATTGATATTCTCTGGATCAAGCAGGGAATTGTCTATTAAGTAAACTACATCTATTTTTCCATTTGTTAATTGACTGCAAATAAGCTGAAGATCTCCACTGATGTAATGACTAAAGCACAGACACAGACCAGCAGGGATCTGAGATGTTTATTCAAAGAAACAAGCTGCTTTTATACACTTCTTCAAGGCCCAGTATTTCCTTACATGGTATTTTTCACTAAGCAGCCTATCACACATTACCGTGTGTCATCAATGCACTTTCTTAATGTCCTAATAAGGGGGTGATCATGCGCTGCCCACGCGTCTGGCAGCTTCCAGCAGGCTCCTCTCTGCAGAGCTCTGCCCTGTGGCATCTCCTCCCCCAGGGTCAGGCAGAGACAAGCCTCTCTGTGCTGCCATGGCATTCTAGAGGCACATCCCACAGCCTGCAGCTCAACTCCACCCTATCTCTTCCCACACTCCTCAGATAAATTATTGATCCAAAATGTAGCCACACATAAGTTTTAAAGCAAAAAAAAAAAAAAAAAGGGCCAAGTAGTGTTCTCAGGGATGAAATTATGTAGCGAAAAATTTAGTGGATTTGCTTAGAAGTATGCCTTGAAGCAAATTGCATAAACTTTCTTCTATAAGGAATATAAAAACAATTTTACAGGTTTAGCAGAATATCTGAAGTTCTGAACTTTACATTTAAGTGGTTAACTCGACAGTCAGTAAGATGCTGGGAGGCTCCAGTATAAATAATGCCAGTAAATGAAACAAGACTGGCCAACATTCTGAAAAAAACTAAAATCTAATACATCTTTTTTGGGGAGAGAGGATGTAAATAATGTCAACTATAAAGAGTTTGGTGTAGGTTTGTGGATTCAGAAATATTGTTACAATATTGAATCTTGGGCACTACACTCTGTAGTTGCAAAATAAATCTCACATTCTATTAAAAGGCTGCATTAAAATCTGTCCTGTTAGAGTCTGACATACTCTGTGAATAAACCTTATATGAAAACATCACAATTTGCAGGAATTTAATGTGAAACATAAGCTCTTTCCAGGAATTTGTCCAGATCCTGGAAACAGGCTGACATTTATTCAAAATGTTTGAGCCTTCAATCAAATTTTGCAGAAGCAATTGAGTTCAAAATTTAAAAAGAAGAAAATTTAAAAAAAAATCAGAAAGCTTTGCCACTGAAGGCTTCACAGATGTCTGGAGATGTTTCAATGTTTCATACAGTACTTGTTAGCTTGTGAATTGTTTACATTATGACTTTAGAGAATTTAGATTCTGACAACCTGATTAAAACTGGCAACAGACTCTGATAGACTAATTAAGTCTGGCACAAATATTATCTGCATAACATAAGTAAAACATATTTTGTCAAACAGGCTGAAAATAATTAAATGCAACAGAATCATGTGAAAACATCACATCATCCACCCCCCTTTCCTGCCCTCTCTTTCCCCTCTTTTAAATTTCTATTCCTCCTCTCCAGTTCATTTCTAATGAAACTTCTGCATCTCATGTTGTAACCTGCTGCCTCAGGATACAATGCAAGGGTTCCATCTGCTTTACACTTCACTACCTTCACATATTATTTTATAGCAATGTAATTGTATGTCATCCTTTGTAACAGATTGAAACAGTATCAGAGCCTTGAGTGACAATGACAGTGATGGTGGAAGGGTGGTCACAAACATCACAGGTGAGAAAACCAGGACATAAACCCCAACCAACCAAACAATGTACTGGTGAACCAATTTCTACAAGTGATATAGAATTAAATAAGTACAGCAAAGTTTCCATCACCAAGCAAAATACCTGATATTGAACAGTTATGCACTTAAGTTCCCAAGGAGGGGAATCAACCAGTGAGGAAAGTAGAATTTTTAAAGTAATAGTCTAGATTGACTGGAGAAAAAAAAAAAGACCATAACAGAGCACATTGAGAATTCTTTGTTCATTTTGCATTTTTTTATACATCAGTTTCACTAAAATAAACAGGAACCATTTTCTGAACAATGAGATTTGAACATGGGACTTCTCAGCATGACAGTTAAATACATTGCCCAGAGAAGCTGTGGATCCTTCCTCCCCGGAATTGTTGAGAGTCAGGCTGGATGGGGCTTTGAGCACCCTGCTCTATTGAAAGATGTCCCAGCCTATGGCAGGGGCGGGTAGACTAGATGACCTTTAAAGATCCTTTCCTACCCAAACCATTCTGTGATTCTCTGATCATGGTACCATCATCCCATCTCTGCAGCATATCTGAACAAACAATCCTTTATGTCAGACAGCTTCTCTTCCAATGACATTTCAGGTTGGAGAAGCCATTTGAATGTTTTTCACACAAGAAAGATGTGAAGACTAAAAAATCAGGATAGGACAGACCTAATGTTAGAGAACCCTACATATAATAAAATAACAAGTAAAAAGGAATCAGATGAGATCTATCCAGATGGTGAAATGTGCTATTAGAAAGGGAAGCAGAAATAATCACTTGAAAACTATAATCCTTTCAATATGGTTCTCAGTTATGGAGTCTTATACTCCCATCCTTTATGATTCATTGGAAAGGAAAAAATCCTATAAACTCAATTTTCCAAGACTTCAGTATCATCAAATTAGAATAATCATTTTTTGCCCTCACACAGAGATGAATATATAGCATCATTAAGGCACTTGCATTTGGAATGATCAGTGACAGAACACTTTAAGGAACTTTCTAAAAGAAAAATAGCCTTTGATTTTTTTCACCATGAGGACTATAAGGAGATCTTTCTATTACTCCATAATTTCTGGCAATGTACATTCTTACATTAGAGTTTCATAGGTAATACAGAAAGCAGTTTTTTGATAAATGTTGGGAAATCTTGGTGAATAGGTGAAACTTATTTTACCTCTGGCAGGTAAAAGGCCTAGTTTTCTAAGGGAGCAACCTATTAGGCTGGGAGGTTCTTTTGAGGGAAAAATCATAGAATGGTTCTGGTTGCAAGGGACATTAGAGATAATATCATTCCAACTTGAGTACAATGGTGAGGGACACCTTTCACCAGACCAGGTTGCTCAGAGGTCTATCCAGCCTGGACTTGAACACCTCCAGGGATGGGGCATCCACAACTTTCCTAGGAAACCTGTTCCTCACCACCTAGGTGCCTCACCACCCTCACAGTAAAGAATTTTTTCTTAATATCCAATTTAAACCTACTCTCTTTCAGGTTGAAGCCATTCGCCCTTGTCCCATCACTATATGCCCTTGTAAAAAGTCCCTCTTCATCTTTCTTGCAGGTTCCCTTCAGGTACTGGAAGGCTGACATTAAGTCACACCAAAGCCAAATTGCCTAAGCCTTCTCTTTTAGACTGAACAAAACAAATTCTCTCAGCCTTTCCTTGTAGGAGAGGTGCTCCATTCCTCTAATGATCTTGGTGGCCTCCTCCAACATGCTGATGTCCTTTCTGTGCTGGGGATCCCAGAGCTGGATGCAGCATTGCAGGTGGGTGTAGACTTCCAGACCAAAGCATATTCTGTCTCAAACATTCTGAGTATTGCTGCAGGAAAGGGCACAAAGGAGACAGTCCTTCCGAGGCGGACCAGCACTGTTCTGAGTCAATTTCCTGCTCTGCCTGGAGACTCTTGCTCAATCCCCTCTCCCCCTCACTTCCTGGAGAAAGGCTGGCTGTGAGAAAAAAAACATGTGAAAAGTCTAATTTACATAAGAGGTGTGCACCAACTTCCTTTGAAACAGATTGGGCCCCTCCCTCTCTTTCTTCCTCTGGGTCTCTTTCTTCTCACTCTTTCTCCTCTCTTTCCTTCTCTTTGTCTCACAACCCCAGCTCCAGACTGCCCATGTGGCAGGCTCTAAGGACTGGTGATAATAACAAGTTCCAGAGATTCATACCTATTCTGTAATGGCAGTTGGGAAGGTGAGGGATGCCAGGAGGGGATACTCCTACCTCTCTGAGAAGGAACCTGTTTCTGTTGGTCCTCATCTTTTAGATCTCCTCCTTACTGATGATTAAAAGCTGAGGTCTCCTCCGACCCTTACTGAGCTCCCGTCCTCTGCATTTCTCTCAGGGATTCCACTAGTCTATTTCTCTCTCACACTCCCTGATAATCTTCAGCTTCTTTACTTCCTTTCTTCAAAATCTTGCCAGTGAGATTAGAAACCTCACAGAGAAGAACAATTAGGAAGGCATGAAGACTTGTAAACTAATAATATAGGGGTACCCTAGATAGCTAATTCTTTAAGGATCTGTATTTTTGATTATCTTAAGCATCCTCTGAACATACACCCAGAAATCTAAATGAAGAAATTGTACCCATTACACAGAATCTACGGCATGTACTCTTTTCACTAAAACCTAAGCAGACATTTCTATGAAAGGAAAAAGACACTAAAATATTTTGACTCAAACTTTAATATATAAAACTGGGTGCATTATTTTCTTCCCCTATTATAATACAGAGAACTAAATGTTTTAGTTATTCCATATATAGCTGTCCTAGGTTACAATGTAAGATGTAACCAATAGTATGTAGTCTATTACTATCTTCACAAGCTGTTAAAGCAGGTGGGGCAATGTTCGTTATCTCCTACCATGACTCATCCCTGATAACTCCCTCTGGGGGCTTTCTCTGTTTAATGGGCAATCAAGGACCCACCCCATGACTCACAGATTTACATCAGCCCATTGTGAGATGCTCCGCCCAGGGGGAAGGAGCCAAGCATTCCCACCTGGATATAATCTGGGGTTTGGATCAACACAAACAGCCTTTACCTACTGGATTCTCAGTGGACAAGAACTACCACTGGACCTTCAGGTGAAGACCAGACCCTTTTCTATAGGATCACTGCTTCAACAGGACCACTTCATCTGGACTGCCACCACCACTCTGACTTACAGGGTATCAGGCTGTATCCTGACTCTGTCAGTGTTCTTATACTATTGCGGTTTTTTTATTTTCCTATTAAATTATAATTCTGACTTGTGATCTTCCACTGGTTTGTTTTCAAACTAGTACAATTGCACAAATCTTTCATGTTAATTTCTGTTTCATTATATAGCTTGCAGTTTTCTGATTTTTATTGTCTGGTTTGTTTTGGTTTTTTTTTTTTTGGCATAATGAACTGGTGTTTCAGCAGCTGAAACGAGATTTGGCAAAATTAAACTTTAACATTACAAAGCCAGACACTTCCAGTATCACAGGCAATATAGACTAACATATTTTCTCTTATTTACAGTCTTAAGGCTGCAAGGGGTGGTATTAATACAGTCTCCTTTTATATATTTCAGAAGGAAAATTCTACTATAATACACAATAAAAACATATAGGAAGAGGGAAACTGGAAATGTTCTTTCCTTTTCAGGGTCTGTGAGAATCTTTCAGGAGAATTGCATTATATTTCTAAGAGCATATACAGACTTGGTCCATTTGCTGTGCTAATTTACTACAGCTCTGTAAACCCAGTGTCTTCAATTTAATTTCTGGTGAAAGCAAAACAACTTCTAGCCTGTGCTATGTTTTAAATTCCTTCTCCTGCCTTTTCTATTCTCACTTCTTTCACTCCTCAAAAAATATCTCTGACTCTTTTTTCTATCCTATTCTACTCATCTTTCTCTTTTTTACTGGTTAAGCTTTTTTCCCAGATGTATGTAACACAAGTATTCTCTTATACACATTTTCATTCATAAACTGATCAGGATATAAAAGCATCTTAAGTTAGCTAAGTAATAAATAGGGAGGTGGCTTGACCGATCAACAGACTGCAAAATGGGAAATGAAGTATGAAGGAGATTTGACTCCACCAGTCTTATTTGGAAGAGGGACAGTTTTCTGCAGATGCTAATTCCAGGAACTTTGCTAGAGATAAGATTGAAAAATTGATATTTCACTCAGTTTACTAATGCAGCTCATAGCATCCACTGACAGAGCCTTACGCCATAGTTATGACAGTGAAAAGGACAAGGAAATATTTTCTCCCAGGATCATCAATGTTATTTTGACATTATCTTGAGGATGGTTTATTATCCCATCCCATTTTTGGAGTTTTTGATCTCTTTTGTTTTGTTTGTGCCCAGGGTGGCAGCTGTCCCCGCCCCACCCCCCCATCCTCCCTGGCTCTGGGACTGTCTCAATGTTTGGGAGCCAGGCTGGGGTTTCTGGAGGGAGTTGGGGGAGGGGCAACTGGCAGCCCCTTCCTTTTTGGTGCAGGCTGTTCGACCGGTGTCTCTGACCGGGGATCCTGCTGTTTCTTTGAGTTTTGCCTGCTTCGGCACTGTGACTGGGCTTGCTGGCTTGCTTTTTCATTTTTTTTTCTCTGCTGTCAGAAAGCCCAGAGCCAGTGTGTGCTACGCCAGTGCCCGGGACCACCCTCATTTCCCGCCGAGGGGGCTGCCGCCTCCTCCACAGGGCTCAGACCCAGGGACCAGCCAGCGCAGGTGAGAAATCCTGGGGGGCCTTTCCCTGCTGTGTTTGGGAGCTGGGCTGCTGCTGCCCAGCCCCTACTATAACTCTACTGCTGTTCTGGGGTTTTTTGCTACATTGTAGCTGTTTCACCCTTGCCTGCCACTGAGGTCCTGCAGTCCAGCTGCAGCGTTTCTGCTGCCTCTTGCTTGCTGTCCCAAGGGAGCCTGCCCTGCCGTTCGAGCTTGCTGCTTCTGAGGTTTCCTGCTACAGCGCCTTTTGCTATCTAGAGGGGGCACCAGGATCAGCTGCCCCTGTGAGTTGTAAAGGAAAGCCCTTCTCCATCCTTCTCTGCCGCCTGAGCCACCATTGCCATGTGGGGAGAGGCGGCTGAGCCACAGCGCCCCCTGCAGGCGCGGGGGAATCATCGCACCCGCCCTGCCCAGCCGGGAGCCACCAGCACCCCCTGCCGGCTGTGAGCAGAACTGCACCGAAGGGGAAAGGGCCTGCGGCTGGGAGAGGGTGCGGGGGGAAAGGTTCCACAATTTCAATATCTAGCATTTATTCAACGTTTTTTGTTAATGAACAGGTTTTTTTCACTTTCACCCCCTGGTATCCATTTCTCTTATTGGCAGAAGAAAAGGGAGATACTGAAGCCCTTTCTCCTTAGAGGAAACGCTCATTCCAGGGTGTTTTCTCTTGAAATTTGTCTCAAAACTGAGACAGACGTTAATGGAAAATGCTGCTGTGTTTTCAGAAAAACTCTTTGCAATGGGAAAAACTGAATGCTGTGGCTGGATAATATTCGTGTGTTGTACCTTGAGAAGGGGGGTTGGACAGACACAAATCTGGAAGACAACGCTACAGCAAAGGACAGATGGATGAACTTCTCTTACATTCATCCTGCTCTTAACTGGTTT
The DNA here is from genome assembly GCA_013400235.1 of Oriolus oriolus. Taxonomy (NCBI): domain Eukaryota; kingdom Metazoa; phylum Chordata; class Aves; order Passeriformes; family Corvidae; genus Oriolus; species Oriolus oriolus. The sequence goes on from VXBT01007671.1 coordinate 8,309, forward strand.
TCAGGCTTGTAGCTAATTTGACAAGAAGTTCCCCATCCTTAAGAAATAGGGTTAGTTTCTTGTGAAGAAATTACGTATTAGCTCTAAGGACCAAAATGGTGGAACTTCTCTCCACAGACAGGATCTGCTCTGATTTGGACAATGCACAATGGGAGAACCCATCCAGGCTCCATCCGAAGATGCATGAACACAAGGTGCCCAGCAGCTGAAGGGACATAAGGTTCACTAACTGTCTATATTCCTCTTCCTATTCTGTGTTATCAAATCAGTTATCTTATCAAGCATTTTTGGTTTGTGCCTCTCCCACTGAGATTCAGAAAGAACCCTGCACCACCTCTCTCTGTCACCCCAGTGCAGAATAATCATCTAACAAGTCAACTCACAAATAAATAAGAAATAAATTACATCATAAAGGCTAAGAATGCTGGTTTTAGCTGCCTTAAGCACTAAACTACACAGACTAGCTCTATTGGTTATGAAAAAATCATCAGAGATAACCAAAGCCGGTCATGATGAATTCCAAGCTTTACCTTCTGACTTTTGCAGAGCAGGCTGTATTTACCCCCAAATGGAAGACAATTTATGTGGTACAATAACCATAAAATGGATGAAAGTTTCCCAGGGATATTATAGGTTAGCAAACATAGGGTTTTATTCTTAATGGAATATTTTTTCATAAAGATCACAGTTTCTGTAGAAAATAATGATAAAATTTAGTCAGGATGTCAGGAATGAAGACCACATGGTTATTGTGAGAAATAACATTTAACCTTTCTCTTGTGGCTGATGGAAACCAATGCACTATTTTATTATCAGCATTGGCAGGTGATTTATTACCACTGTTTCTACTCCAGTAAAACCACATTAGGCTGTGCTTGATGTATCATTTGTTATCTTCGAACTCCCCATACACTTTCTGCATGCATAATCTCTTTCTTCCAACACACTTCAACAGAAAATGGTAAATATTTAAGTCATGATCCCAAATTCATCAAAAGCTTAGGGACTGAAATACAGTAGCTAAATGGATACTGCAAGACAAACTTTATGCCAACATAAAGCTTAAGTCTTATAAGGAGTGACATAATACATCTGAAACAGCAGCCATGCATAATAATGCATTAAGGTATATTCAGGAGTGCCAGAAAGTAAATCATTAAGAAATTTCAAAGGAGAACAGAACTTTATAGAATAAACTCACATCAGCTATTACAATGCCATTTGCTTATGTAAAATTTACATCAAGAAATCTATGAAAGAACTTTTGAGATACAATTCTAATGCAATTTGTGCCTGGACTCCCTGGAACACAAAGAGATAAATGGAAATATTTCCATTAACTGCAATAGCACCAAGTATTTATATTGTATTTAATACTCAAAAGGTGTTACTCCAGTATTAACAAAAATAGACAGTTGTACAGCTAACTTTTCTGTTTTCTTCTGGTGATTACCTTAGTACTTTTCATAAACTCAATCAAAATAAGCCCTAATTTTGTAATAAAATAAAAAGAATTACATGAGAATATCAGAAACAGAGCATGAATACTGCTGGTTGTGAGAGATACACTTCTCTTGATACTCAGCATTTTGTGCATTAGGTACAAAAGGATAAAACAAGAATTCTGGCAATTTTTGCATCACTATTTCCACTTGATTTGACTTCCACCAAATTGTGCCATTACATTTCCCTTAATTTCATTGGTGAGAATATATGACAAAAATAGTAAGCAGTACAAGGAAAAGAGTATATAAAACTTGTTGTATGGTTTTAACTTTGTTGCACAACCTTTGCTTTTAGCAGCTTAATGTAACATACATAGTAAATAATGGGTTTTGCCTTATTAGAAGTGAGGAGGGTGTGTTATGAAATTTTATCTGTTGCAATCTGAATCGTGAATCTGAGAACATTTGGCTTCAATGAAAACTCAGATCAGAATCAACACTGGCACCCACAGTCACTTAGAAAATGAAATGGATATTAGTAATGATAAATTATGCAGGTTTATCTGAACAGCTGCTTGTAGCAATTGTATAGATCTTGGACTGAAAATTCAGTCACAGGGCCCTTACAAGTATTACATTAGGTATCGCAGCAGTTCAAAGGTGACAGTCATTATAATGTCTCATTTTCTTAGAAGGATGCTCAAGAGTCAAAACAAGGGAACAAAAAACCTCTACATCTTTTAATCAAAGAATTTCCTTGTCTTGTCTAAATTTTGTTGTTGGATATAAAATGACAAAAGCCAGGCTTTTCAAAAGAAAATTTAACAAGTTGTATATAATCACAGTTCAGATCTCATAAGGCTTTCTCATCTCTCTAGATATTTAGGAAGAATTCTTTTCCACATTTGTGGGAAGAACTGCATCCATGCAGATCATCACTAGAGAATTGGAATATTAAAAGTAAATATATAAATTTAAAATTAAATGGGACGGCAAGAGGGCATAAAATTATCTTATATCTAAAAGTGATTATTGGTGCATAAAAATGTTACAAGTTATATCTTGTGTCTGTTGATCTAAAGAGTAGTGCCCTGCAAAATGTTGAGACTGAGGTGTAGACTACAGAACCTTTTAACTAGAGGGATGAAATATGGGAAGAACCAAAATCCTGATAATGGAGACTTGCATTGCAGATGCTAATATTCTTTCATCAAGTATTTAATCTGATTCAATATTGTTGTAGGTTAACATTTTTCTTTTTTTTCTTTTTTTCTTTTCCTTCCTTCCTTTCTTTCTTTCTCTCACAGAATTTTGTCCCATTTGTTGCTAAGAGACAATAACGACCGATAATTAAGAGAGAGACCCCGGCTGCATTCTTGCCTCTGAGGGAGCCTTCTCAAGGGAAGGGCTGAGATACTACGAGATTCTGGCTGCAGGGTGAGGGGCTGGGCTCAGCTCCTCTGTCACACTCGGGATCGAAGGGGAGATAGGCTGCGGTTGCTATGCGGAGAATTCGCAACTACTGCTGAGTCCCATCGCCTATTTTCTCCTACCATGGGTGAGCCTTTGCTCATAAGCAGCTGTTGCACTGGGACCTTATTAACACCTTACCTCACTGGAAAGGATCCTTGCCATCTACTCAGGTGCCTCAGGGGAAAACCTGAGCCCCCTCCCCGCTCCAAGGGAACTTCTCCCAGAGGAGTTCAGGAGCCTGGCTGCCACTGCCAAGCCCTGCCATTTTTTCTGCCACTGCTCCAGGTTTTCGCTGCACTGTAACCCAGCACACCATGCCTGCCAGGACACCCTGCGGCTCCTGGTACAGCTGCGGAGTTTCTGAAACATTTTGTTTGCTATCCCAAGGGTGCTCACATCTGCTGTTCTAGCCTGCTGCTCCAGAATTCCTGCTACAGCCCATTTTGCCATCTGGAGGGGCACCAGGACCGGCTGCCTCTGTGAGTTTGCAGAGGAAGCCCCTTTTCCATCTCTTTCCGCCAGCTGCATCCACCATTACCACATGAGAGGTATGACTTGCACCACAGCACCCCCTGCAGGCACGGGGGACTCATCGCACCAGCCCTGCCTGGCCGGGAGTCACCTGCGCCCCCTGCCGGCTGTGAGCAGAACTGCACCGAAGGGGAAAAGGCCTGTGGCCAGGAGAGGCTGGCTCCGGGTGTCTGGGTCTGGCTGCTGCTGCTGACGTTTGTTTGCATTGTTATACATGTACAAACTTATAAAGAACTGTTATTCCTTTTCCCCTATCTTTGCCTGAAAGCCCTGTAATTTCAAAGTTATAATAATTCGAAGGGAAGGGGGTCATATTTTCCATTCCAAGGGAGGTTCCCACCTTCCTTGGCAGACACCTGTCTTTCAAACCAAGATAAATGTTTATAAAAGCTGTGACATTTTTGTGGAGACTGGTTTCTTAAGGAAGCAAGGTTTGTACAAATGCTCTCTCTCTTCTGTCCCCAGTAACCTTTCCATGTGTTGGACAATTTCCTCTTAACCTGAAGGATGGAAACAGATTAGAGCTTTCACTGAGGAAAATTTGCAGCATGTTACCCACACATTTTCCTGTATATCTGCAGAGTGAGGTCAGGCATATTTTTAAAACTAAAGAGAGATTAGGAATACTTCACTGAACAGAGCTCGTCTCTTATTAGATATAGGGTAACCCAACCATGGGACATGAAGGAAAACCCATCTTCTAAAAATTTAATTGCACAGTCAACAACTTGTCATGTCTATCCCAGGAAAGTCAAATTATGTATTTCTTAGTTTTGCTTGAAAATGTACAGTCTATCATCTTGAGACTTAGGGTTTTTGTCGCTACAGTTAAGAAGAAAGATGAACTCTTTTTCTGAAGAGCACTGAGGAACTGAAATTCATAGAGATAATCAAAACAAACAAAATCCAATGAATGTTGTATAGTCTAAGTAAAAATTCATTCAGTCATTTTGAAATATTTTATCTCTTCTGATAGGAAAAAAAATTAGCTATCTCATTAACATAAAGTTTTCCTTGATAATCAAGATATCTTCTTTTCACAATCATGAAAAAATAATTAATGGAGACATTCTTCTTTTTACTTTCAAAATTTTTAAAAAGTCTTATTTTATTAGAAAAAATATCTGGGAGCAGAAGGTGTTTGATTTTTTTTATGATAAGGAAAAATCTTTGCAGCTTTTCTAATCTTTTTGTCTTATTTTCAAAGGCTGGTGAGGATATACATTGTTGAATAACAAGAAAACTTCAAAACAGAAAAGTCTCTCCTACCTTTGTCTGACAGTTTCTTCTGTTTGGGACAGTTCCTCCTTCCCCACATGCATGTACTCTGCTTTGCTTTGAAGCCTCATTAGATATGTATGAGTTCATTATTTAGCAAACTGGTGAAATATCTTTTTCAAAAGCTCAGCTTGGCAGTGTGATATTTGACTAAACAAGTCAATTAAACTGAAGAAGATAAATTACATTCCAAAAGAAAGGTACCATTAGATAACTACCACAAATTCCTAGCAATTCATTAGAGTGCTCCTGAGTTTATCTTTCCCAATTTAGTATGCAAGGAGAATGTGATAGTAATGAAAACAACACAGATTATTTATTCTCTTAATCAATCAGTTTCAAACTTTTCAGTAACAAGTTTACTCAAGTTAATTGAACTTATAACTTTGTCAAATCCAAGCCGAGTGCAAGCACAGCCAAAATCTGCCAGTCCATAATGCAGCACACAAGGACAGGCTGCCACCTATTGTACGGTTCAAAGGACTGATTTTCTTAGTGCAATCAGAGATAAATTACTTACTTACTGAAAAATAGAACATGATGGTACCCTCCTGCATATCCTGCTGAATTGAAAAATGAGTATTACTGTAGACAGAAAATGCATCCAGTCTCATTTTTAAATTCAGAAGAAAATTATAAATAAACTCCACTTCAAAAAAAACAGCTTCATTTCTTTAACATCAACTGACTCCTGCATGGAAAGAGTTTTATTTGAACTTCAATTGTTTTTAACTGTTTTAAATAATGGGTGTGGCTTTGAAGTAAAACCAATTACTTATAGACTTACTACTTACCTTGAAACCACCTAACTGTCTTGTATGGGAAGAAAATTAGCCAAATTATCTGCAAATCAATTCAGTAAGTCAAAAATTTATTTACTGCTATTTAATTTTAATGTGAAAAAGGAGAAAGTGAACCAATGTAGAGTTCAGTTCAGCCATTGTATTGCTGTCTGGACACATCAGACTAACTTCTGACTGCTTCACTTGTTATCTATAGAAAATAAAAGTTGGGGGAAAAATTGAGTGCAGAGGAAAATCCAGATCATTTTGGTTGGTATAAAGATTTTATGTCACCAATTCATAACCATTTCCCATGTGTTCTTGGTGGCCTGTGTGTGGCCTGTGTGTGTCCTATATTTCAGCTGAATGTTTGTGACCCTAGCTACTCTTGAATAATTCTTCATATCTGCATATTTTTCTTCAGTTTGGAATACTTCAGTGTTTCAAGAGCTGTTTGGTTTATTTTACTGTCCATAGTTGTAAATTCCAGCACTTCAGATTTCAACAACAGTGGTGCTGCTGGAGAGATCTGTGTGAATTTCACCGTTAGGTGGTGGTCTCTGCAGGATCAGGGCTATAGTTTGCAGTTTGAGCTTTATGGGAAAGACTGATTATGTCTGATATAATTCCATGATAATTTTATCGAGTTCAGTAACACAACCACAGTTTGAATTTGTTGTCTGTTGCCACATTAAAATACTTAAAATTATTTTTCAGAGAAATTAGAATTTCAGCTTTCCTAACAGCATGCAATCCTTTGCAAGGGTGCACTGTCTGTCACATGGTTCATGTCTAGCTGCATGGCATGATTTCTACTTAAATAGAATACAAAGAGAAGAGAACATGATCAAATAGGACTTGGCTCAGCCACAAAAAATAGGTTGTACTGCTGCCTTTGAATAATTTAGATCAGTTCCATGAATTAAAAACAAAAACCCCCAAATGCTCAACAACAAAAGACAGCAAGGGGAGAAAAAGATAATGATTCTACAGGTTGTTATTTCGCGCTGGATATCTGGACCCAAGATTATCAGCTGATTTGGTCTCTCATTATGACAATAAATATTCACAGTGCACCGGGATTGCTGCCTACATAGACTGAAAGTAGTGATAACTGCTGCAAAGTTTCTCAGCAGTCTGCTATCAATATAAGATTTGGAAAGCAGATAATCGCTTGGTTGGGAATCCCCTGTGCTGATGAATATGCTGCTTAGTTCACTTCCCTGCTGAGTTATTATCAGATGACACATTGTTATCAAATAAATAGTTCACTTTTCAGCAGGAACTAGGTATCATTTTCATATGAATCACGAATCATTGTAATTCTCCCTTTTCTTTTATCCTCCCCAAGAAAAAGGAAATACTGATTGTCAAAGTGCAGGGTTTCTGAATTCCTGCTGTGCACAATTTCCCCCTCTATTGGGTAGAGAGTGTAGGAGACAATAAGACATAAATGAAAGGAAGAATATATTGGGGAGCAACAAGGACAGGATGATGTCTACCTACACCATCTACATATCCCAGTTACCTCTGCATATTGAGCAATAAGACAGACCTTTTGGTGCATGAGCCATGCAAAACTGTGATGGGAGTTATTTCATTTGCAGTGAGCAATGCAGAATTATCTGTGCAAGACACACCACTAGTATCAGTTGTCCTTCTCTCTTATTGTCTGCTAGTCAAATATACACTTGTGTGTCAGCCACAAAAATGCTGGAAGATAATGCCTGCACAATGGCATGGTATTTCCATAAGCTGTGTTTCTCTTCTCATAATGCCCAGTGAGACTTGCATTACACTTTTCCCCCATATTTACCTTCCATAACAGGTTCAATTTTAAAGGTAATTAAAATTAAAAGAAGAATTTTATAGACTCTGATTGTGTCAGAGGGACAAAATTTTAAAAGATATTTTGATCATTGTGAAAGTAATATGAAAGTATTCAAAGTTATAATTCAAAGTCCTTTTTCAAACTTAGTCTTACTCTAATTCTGCTTAAGGGATAATTAAAAGTTAAACCTTTTGCAGGAGGAGGTATATGCCTGCACTTCACTCATTCAAGACTAATACTGACTTTGAAACTCTAGTAATAAACAGTCACATGTTTGAATTGCCTTGTAAAAATAATAATTGTTCTACCTTTAGAATGGTGCAAAATGTTATATGTATCTCCTGCCAAATCATAATTTTTTATATCAAATCTGGTCAGTCTGAAGTAAGCAGACTTCTCTCAGCACTCTTTCCAGAGTTTTAAAAGTAATTTAAATAAAATATTTGTCTATGTAATGGCAGTTAATATAATTAATGGCAGTTGATAAAATGGATTTTGGTGATAAGATTTGGAGGTGGAAAATTGGAACAGTTGCCCAGGTAAATTTTCTTTTTGTTATTGTTGTTTGGTTGGGGTTTTTGTTTTGATTGGGTTTTGTGGGTTTGTTGTTGTTGCTCTTGTTGTTGTTTTGGGGGTTTTTTGTTTCTTCTTTTAGGGTTTTGTTTTTGTTTTTTAACAAAACCATACATGTGTTGAGAAACACGATTGTCAATTTGCCGTGTTTGTTTTTCCACGTGCTTCATTTATATCAGTTGATATCTGTTCAGTTTCCACTGAATCATAACTGAGACAGACTCCAATACAACTCTCACACACCTTTATATATCCTCAGTGTATATGTTTTCTTTCAAAATTTACTCAGGGAATGCACAGAAAAACTCCTGTCTTCCACTAGCAACAGTTAACATCTCATCTATCTATTCCAGTGCAAAAAAAAAAAGAGGACTTTGAAATTCTCTGGTACTGCTGTAGCATTTGGTTTCTTATCCTTAAATTTTGTAGTACTGATGTTTGCATAGCTGGGCTTATGATAAATAGCTGACATGAACGTACAGAAATAGGGATAAAAAAACTTCTAGCTTGTGAGAGCCTTATATGATTTCAAGGTTTTACTGAATATCTTGATCTACCTTAAACTGGCCCTGCCAGCACAATTGGAGTGGTGCTGGGTGCTGGTAAAAGCACAGGATGCATGGATATGAGCTTGCTGTCTGGGCTTATTTTTCTTAAGAAAAAAATGGTGTTAAGTTACATTTATGGAACTGTTATGATAGCAGAACAGAATGTTACAGCAACCTCAATTTTTTTGTGCTGATTACTTTCTTAGTATACTTTCCCATTTCTTAGTCATTTAAGGGTTGCATATAAGTTATGAGCAGTCAGACAACATTAACTATAATGTATTTCATGACCATGTATAAATATATATAATGAACATATGGTGTTACTTTGATTTATTGAACTATGATTAAATATTAAACTTTTATAGCTTCATCCTCCATGCAGCATAAATTCTACATCATATTCTATGTATGTTGCTCTATAATTTCTGATAAGAAATATTATGAAGTGTGTAATTTTTCTGTTGAAAAATTGTCAGCAAAACTAATCAAAGTATTATAAGATCTTACAGAATAACTTTTTGTAGAACCTTTCACATAAAAGAACTCTTTCCTGTGAAATCTAGATACCTCTTCCTGGATTTACAGCTTGGAATACACACACCTTTCTTGATGATGCTTATCTTAGGAAAGGTAAGCTGGAAGATATGATTTCTGATCCCCCTTTTCACTTCATAGCCAGCAAAAATATGTAGAATAACTAAAGTTAAATTGTCTTGGATTCAATCAAGATCTAGGCTCAGCTTCAAACTGGTTTTAATTTTGCCCACATTTAATGGAAAGGAAAAGGATGAAAAGGATAAAAAGGAGTTTGATGGGTTACATGCATAAGATTTGTTGTCTGTGAGAAATAGTAAAATAGTTCATGAAGAGAAGGAAGAATAGAGGACAGTCTGCTAACATGCATTTGTATGCCCCAATATTCCATGTCAAAACTACATATGTTTTAGACACTTTGAATGTTTCCTTCCAATTGTTTGATGATGGCAGAAAATATTATATACTGAGTAATCATACTTATTATGGCTTGTATTTAGTATATATATACATATGTCTCTTGGTATAGGCTCCTACATGGCTTCACAGGATATTGACACACTACAATACAAGAGTATTTGAAGTTGTTCAAATATGAGAAAACACAGTGTTACAGACTATTTTAGTATAAATGTTGACTGTAAAAAAAAATAGGAAAATTACTGAATCCAAATTCATAGAGCACCAGAGTTCAGACTTACGTTCTGCAGACTGTAGAAACAAATCAATATTAGATAATGTTCTAATGTATCTATTAGATAGTTATTTCCGTAAGTGCTCTCACTAATAATTAAAACACTACGAAAAAACCCAAAATAAACTGTTTCTAGTGAAAGCCTAGAAACAATAAATGAATAATATGTCACTGGAATTTTTTTACTTGTATGTTTTCCTATATTTCTTTGTCTGTTATCAACATAGAAAAATTAACATAGATGTAGATGAAGGTCTCCAGAAAAACACAAAAAACTCCATGGATATTGACAGCTCTGGCTGCTGATGTGCTATGAGTTTTAGAAATTGACTGTATGGAAGAGAAGAGAGGTAGTATAGCGTGGGACATTGGAAAGATAAGAGTACTAGATATTTAAGGAAAAGGAAATAATTTGGAGATAAATACTTGGCATTCTCCAAAAGGCCAACTGTACTCTCACTTTTTTTTCAAAGCAGGAGTCTTGTTTGCATTTTACAGGTCTGTGGAATTTTCCAGATTATGCAGCAATATGTTAAGTTATTGTTATTACAATATGTCTAGCAGTTGGAGAGTTCATCTGGGAGTTCATTTGTGGAGTACAGTCAACTCTACCAAAACCAAAATATTTCTAAATTCTTGAGCATCTTTTGAAGAGTCCTGCCTCAGAGAGGAAAATTAGCCTGAAAGTTTCTTTCCGAAGGAACAGGAGATGAAAAAAAACCAGAGTGCTTTATTGCAGTCCCATAGAAGTCACTGATTCCTTATTTCAAAATAAGAAATACCAACCTGGACCTTCAACCAGTGACTGGATTCACTGACATTTCCATTCTTCCCTGAGTTCCATGGGACTTGGCATCAAACAACTGGCTGCTCCTACTTGGTTTGGAAAAATCAAAATCTCAGCATGTGCTTTTCATATTGTTTTCTGTTCTCATCTATTTTCATCCAATACACTTTGTCATGAAAAAACCATTACTTCAAATTTTAAGATTGCTTTGTTATCTCATGACAGGGTTTTATACAGGAAAATCCTGGAATATCTTGCTTCTAAAACACTGTCTGCTATCTGGAGTCAAACTGACAATTTTGAAAATAATTAGCCAGTAACTAGCATATATTTTCTACTTGTCAGATATAGTTTTAGGATAACTTAATGAAGAGATTTAATTGTGCAATACCAACCATTTCTGTATCAATTTCCTGAAACAAACCTGCAATCTTAGTGCTTCTGTGTGCAATAGTTAGTAGGTATGATGTTCTGAATTTATCTGGTAGGTAGGCTGCTCCTTAAAGTGAGATAGATTGATAATTATGTCAATGTCATTCTTTCATCTCTTAGAAGCCTTCTGAAAAGAAAAGTCTAATTAGGATGACAATTAAGGAAAGGCCATAATGGAAAGATGCCCTTATGCAAAGGTAATTGTTGATAAGAAAGCTGAAAGCAATTGAGTTCATATGAAAAGGTAATTCTCATTAGCAAGCAAAGAAAAGGTCTCATTACTTCCGTTCCAATAGAATTTTGCCAGTTACCTGACAAAATAGGTAAATAAACAGTAGAGAACACAGTACTTTACAGTTATGACAAACATGATCCAAGAGTATAAAGATTGTGTTGAGTGGCCTTAATATGAGTACAGTTCTGTTTTTTGGTGATGGAGGTGTGTTGTTTGGACACCAAAGTCCTCTTAATGGACAGAGGCACTTAAAACTTGGTGGCTAAGGACAATACAACTTTACAGTTAATTCTCCAACCTGGAAACAACTGCCAATGCCTGACTTAACAACAGTGGGTTTGTGCTATAAGCTCTTGTCTAAAAGTCACTTTCCAATCCTTAGTCAGAATGAAGCTTATGTTTTTAACTGCTTGACCTTAAACCCTGTCATGGTTTCACACCAGCCAGCCACCAAGCCCCATGTAGCCACTCACTCACTCCCCCACCAGTGGGATCGGGGAGAGAATGGGAAGGGTCAAAGCAAGACAACTCATGGATTGCGATAAAGACAGTTTAATAGGGAAAGCAAAAGCAATGCAGACAAGAAAAGCAAAACAAGGCATTAATCCCCTGCTTCCCCAGGGCAGGCAGGTGTTCAGCCATCTCCAGGAGAGCAGGGCCTCATCATGCCCAATGGTGACATGGGAAGACAAATGCCATCACTCCAAATTTCCCCTGCTTCCTCCTTCCCCCCTATTTATATACTGAGCATGATGTCACATGGTCTGGAATATCCCTTTGGTCAGTTGGGGTCACCTGTCCGGGCTGTGTCTCCTCCCACCCTCCCAACTTCCTCACCAGCGTGGCCGGTCCGAAAAGCAGAAGAGGCCTTGGCTCTGTGTAAGCCCTGCTCTGCAATAACAAAAACATCTCTGTATTATCAACCCTGTGTGCAGCACAAATCCAAAACACAGCCTCATAGTAGGCCCTGGGAAGAAGATTAACCCAGCCAAAACCAGCACAAGCCTACAGGAAAAAATTCACAGTACTCATTAATCCTATTGCAAACAATATGGGTACTCAGTAGACTGTTTTGTGTGCTTTCGATTTCCTTGTGGAGCAAGGAACATGTTAAAGAACATGACTGTAATTCACTGCAAGTATTGATTGCAACTGACTCATTAAGAAGGAAATCAGTTCCTCTGAAGTGTATAAATTTGAAAGTGGGAATCAAAAGCAAGTGGAGATAGGGTTTTGATATTCATGAAACATCTGGTAATAGGTTCTGAAGATTGAAACTAAAATGTTTTGCACTAGAAAAAGACAGGTTCATCCTTAATGCCCCTGATTTCTATATACTGCTGCTGTCTCTTTACTACACATTCTGCATTCCTTTTCAGTAAACATGATTATTATACTTTGTACTACCTAGCACTGTTTTGACATATTTACAGTACTGTGAATGTCTTTCTCCTTTAAACTCCTTATCAACCCTTAGCAGTAAATATTTTTCATTCCTTTTTTACTCACAACATGAAATGAAACACTTCATGAATATTTGAGAATTTTAAATTAAGCCATTCAGCAACCCCCCACTCTGTACTTCATATTCCATGTAAATTGGACATATAATGAAGGGAAATATCATTAAAGTATATTTACTTAATTATAAAGTATTATTTTAAATTATTATAAAATAGAGATTGGGAGAAAGAAATTTCTAGCGAGAAATGACATGAACTTTCTCTGTTGAAGAGATATTTTCTAAATAGTTTCTGAAATGTTCTACTTCCATGTTTTGAGAACTTTGATTCTAGTATCTATATGTTTCTATATGGAAACACTAAATTTTGTGTACTTTAATGGTAAAGAATCAAAGATCTTTAAAGTAAAATACATGATTAAACTATAAAATCTGTTTTGTCATACCCTTAATTTTGATGAAAGCCTGTTCTAGGGGAAAAAAAACATTTTGGCATTTCCAAGTTAACTTTAGAGTCTTTGCATTAAGACTTCCTAAGGAAAAATTTATCCCATTCCTCACTATCTTAAAATTGACATGCTTATCAGTGTTTTCTCATTCAATTAATTAGCCTCCAATTCAATTAATTAACCTACACTGGTTCTGCCAGAAGTTGTCTGGGCTGTGGAGGGGTGCACAGGGGTTTGTTCACTCAGATCTAGCTGTGATCCTAAGGCCTTGTCATCTTTACAAAGAAATGTGAAGAACTAATCCTCTGGGGTTTGAGCCTGATAGTGGACACAGAGGTTTGGTCTACATGAGGCTGACTGCTAAATACTTCAGGATAACTATTGGAAAACACTGAACAGAGGGGGTGATGAATGGGATGGCACAGTAATGCTAAACTGGATTTGTTCGCGTAGGCAGAAAGATTTACAGATTTTATCTGCCACCACTAGTCTTTAAAAGCTACAAATATCTCCACAGCCACACAGCAGACACCTGATAGAACATCTCTTTACCCTTAGAAAACCATTTCCCAGGGGTATAGAAAAGCACTTGCAAGGAATTCCAGGAAAGTGAGTGTCTAGAAAGAGAATTAATGTTAGACATCCATCTTACAAAATGTTTGGAATTTTAGATTTTTCATGTTTTATTTCATCCAACCAAATTAAGATGGTCACTCTCATGGCAGAATGAATGATGTTTGCCTCTAATACAAATGGAATCCATATCTATAGTATTTAACTTCATCTCACTTCTCTCATTCAATTCCTATAGGTTTCTTGACATTTTCATTCTCTTCTGTCAAGGCAAGGGCTTCCAGCTTTGTGTCATTAGTAAATTTCATTTACACCATCCTTCTTCTTGTGTGCCAAGATAACTAATTAAATGACTTAAGATTTATTCTGCTAAGATTCCCGCAGCTTTATACTCTCCCCTTTCAACATGACCCGTTACTACGTCTAATTCATCCAGTTCCTTAAAACCTTAATATTAATATACCAATCAGTGTTTTCTCCACTTCAGTTAATTTCTCCCTTGTGACTATTAGTACTTTTGGGCTACTCCTGCAGAACACTAAAGAACCATGCATGGAAATGCATAGCCTTAGTAGCATCTGCTTTTCCCTAGTCATACACGACTGAATAATTCTCATAAACTCTGACTTTTTTCATGAGGAACAGATTTGTAAAACACAGTATAAGTCCACACCTAAGCAATATTATGTGGGCAACTCTAATACACACGATTATGTGTAATTTCTATGATTTGTTTTCTTGTTTTTCAAAAGGCATCAGATCTAACTTCCATGGGAGTAATAGATTTCTGTATGCCTAAATTATTCTTTTGGAACAAAATAAACCAAAATAAGTCTTGGAGGACCACTCCACACTCTATGACTTTTGTCTTGGGGTTTTGGAGATGCTAAAAAATAGCTGCTGTTAAAATGTTCCTAACCTTCAATCAGTAAGACTACAATCCATGTTTTTTACCAGCTGACAGCTTGCCTATGTCTCGTTGGTAGAAGGAAGTCACAGACCTGAATCCCCAGCTATGTTTTTCTACCAACAGTGTCATTTTGTTTGCTTCAGGCACACTTGCAATACAGTCAACTCAAAAATTTAAGATATTTCCCTGAAATTTTGCTGTAAGTATTTATCTTCTTTAATTTTATTTTCTTTTAGAATTTATGAAGTCACAAAAATCAGTGTACCTCTATCTGAATAAAATACAACAGCAATAAGTCTTGTGCAAGTCAGAAAAAATATAATAAAACATCTCTTTCTTGAAAAGATGGCTTTTTTCAAAGTGAGGAGTAAGGCCTCTTAAAGATACTGAATGGCAATAATGGTTATATGAGACACAGGAGAGTTGTATTTCTTTTCCTCTTCCTGAGCTTTTTAGAAATAAAGGATTTATATAAACCTAGTTTAGAATCACCATTAGGCTGCTGCTACAATTGGATTCCATAACATGGTAACAGCAAGATTTTTTCCTGAATCTCTGTGTAATAAATATGTTTGGGGTGGATAAGAACATATTCTACCCTAACTCAGCAGTTATGGTGTTCATCCCAGATGTGCCAACAGCCTAAAGAGTTGACAATTTTTATGGTTGGTGCAGTTTCATTTTGACTTTGGACATAGATATTTGTAGGCTTACAAAACTTACTATCCTTCTGACTTGACATTTAGGTATAAACCCAGAACTGGGCCAATGATCGCCTTATTGCATTATTATCGCAATGTTAGACTTTGGTTATATCACCATAACTCTCCAGATTGTGCTACTGGAACTATATGTTATTTACAGTCTGGGTCTTAAACCACCACATATGTTATAACATGAAGACCACACAAGGAAGTGAGACCCCTACTCAGTTCTTCCTAACCTACATAGGACTTTCTTTGCAAACAATCAGAAGTGCCATAGATACTTTAGTCCCTTTAGTCACATGGTGCAATTAGGCCTTTCAACTTCAGTACTGTATTTTCAGGAAGGAAAAGTAAAAGGCATTGTCTTAAAATACGTTCAAACAGTGACCTGTAAATCTAAAGAAAATGGGACAGATGCACTAAATTTCTTTTTTTTTTTAAGTTGCAAAATTTTTGTCTGCTTAAGACATTCTCATCGGCCAGATAAGATGTTCAGAGTACCCAGCCAGATACCTCCAGTGTGACTATTGTAAAAACTTGGCATAGGCAGTAACTGATACTGAACTGAAATCTGTCAAAAAATCATGGAATTCATTAATATTTTTTTATTTTTTTGAGGGGGTGATGAGCATTTAGATGTTTCTTCTAACTTTTTCACTAGATAATGGTTTTAAGCTTGTCTGGTTTTATTTCTTTTTAACTCAGTATCTATTTCTGACAACTATTAACTCTAAAGAAGCCACTGAAATAAACAAATGAGAAAACAATTCCACACTCTAATAATTTGGTTTTGCTGTAAGAAAAGCCTTTTAATAACCATACTTTATATTTATTATATTATTTTTTAAAATTTTATACTGTAGATCTTCAGATTTCATAGAAGATCACCCCAGGATAGAAGAATACCAATTCAGCAGATCTTCCTTTCATACCCTGAAATCTGAACTTTTGCCTTTTTTAAACTTAAAGAAATGAAGACCCAAAAAAGATGGTTTGGTGGTGGGTTGGAAGCGAGGGTTGAAATCAGGTCCTCAAGTGCATCTTTTTCTAACTTTATGGGAAAATTAAAAAACAGAGGGTCATGCAGTTTGAACATTAAAAAAAGTAGTCCTTAAGCCCCAGTGCATGTGATTAAAGTTCATTACAGGTGAAACTGTAGATGAACACAAGAACTGACAGGGAGCGACACACCAACTGCCAGAGCAGCGCTTAGATGGCAATGTACAAAATAATGAGCATAGTTTTCAGTGCCTCTGACTGGATGCTCAAAGCAAAGCTGAAGTCAATGCACCTTACAATTCATCACAACAGGCATATATTAAAGACCAGTTTCAAGCATTTCATGTATTGAACTAGTTTCTCTGCCCAAGCACAGTGCTGTTGTTCATGGAGAATGGTAGGATGAAATGAGTGTTTTCAGGGAAGTGACCCTGAAAGTCTGGATGTCAGTACAGACTTCAAGATTTCTTGAAACATATTTTGAAAACCTATGAAGATTACCTCTACATTTTCGGTGTCTCTGTACACACACCTCAAAGCAGACTGCCTCCACCAAAATACCTTCCAGCCTGCCCTCTGCAAAGCTTAAAGCTTCTGGGACAAAAAAGTTCCACTGAGCTCTACTGAATAATTTTAGACATAGCCCAGCAGATTAATTTCCCTCCTACACAATGTATTTTATTGTAAACATTTATTTGGCAGGTTCATTTGAAAGTTTTAGAAATTCTGTTCATAAGGGAGTTTAAGAAAAGATTAATAGGCCTGCTTCTTATTTTTTCTAGACAAAAATCTAGGCAAAAAAAGAAAATCTAATTTACAGAGTGCTACATATCAAAAAGTGAAATTCTGCTTTTGTTGTATAATTTTAGGAGCAAGACCTTAATTTCCTCCAGTTCTCTTGGACATTCATTGGACATTTATATTGACTTATTAAGTCAGTGTTGAATCCTTGACTTAAAAACCTATGTAATAGCCTGAAGGACAAAGAAATTCAAAAAATAAACTTTTAAAGTTACCCTGTAACATACAATCAGAGACATTGGAGACATTAAACATGCACAATAGCTTTAACACATATGGTAACAATGGCAAAAAAACCTTGTGATATGGAAAATATTGTGGATCCCAAGTTAAAAATCATCTCAAGAGTTGGAATTTAGGTTTCTGCTACTTTGTCTGCTTTCATATTGTGAAGAGTTACCTTTGTTTCCTTAGATGAAGTTTCCCATGCTGGCAATCAAAATGGCTTGAGACAAGGATAGCTTGAGAAGTACCATTAGCAATAAGCTTACTAGTATTTCAGACCTGAAAAGCCAGACACAGTTGCCTACTAGCATCTGGCTATCATTTAATTCAAAAATTAACTCCACTCTTCTGCGTACTTTACAGAGAGTTGGTAATTTGGCTTACTCAAGTCCACTTTTGGGGAAGGACTTTAAGAATTAAATGCAGAAATACTTTTTGTTGAAGTAAGTGGGACCTGGTTTTGGATCTGCATGGCAGTTTCTCACCAACCTCCAAACACGCAATTTTCCCTGTGCTTCATCTGCAAAATCAGAGCTTTGAAATGCCCAATAGTTGATAATAGCTGTACAGCCACAATCAAGGCCTAAGAGAAAAACAGAGGATGCATTGTAACAGTTGTGTCAAAGACCACTTCAGGCCGAAGTGTTTCCTTGTTTCCAAGTCAAATTCCCTGTACTCAAACACACAAGAGGACCCACTGGAGCAATAGTATACCTAACACATAGCTGAGGACTTGGAAACACTGAATTGCACAAAAAAAGTACAGAAGCAGCAACACAAAGATTAAGCTGGAGCTGTAGTTGCAAACTTCAGTGTCCTTCAAGGTGAGCACAATTTTTCCATGGTCAAACATATCAAGAGATGTTCACTGGGAAAATAAATTAGGTAACCCCTCAGTCTGAGTTAAAAGCACAGCTAAGGACAATCCCACAAAGGTCTCTTTCAGAGTTGTAGTTAGCTCTGAACTCAACCAGAACCTTGTGGCATCTCTCAGACAATGTCAAGAGATGTGGCTTCTAAAAAGACTTCAGGCAAGTAAAAAGAGAAGCAGACTTATATAGCAATGAGTTCACAAATGGATTCCAAATTCTAGGAGCTTGCAGCACAGGAACAGAGCTCACAGCAGTTTTGAAGATTCTGTTATTTAACATTGTATTTTTACATAAGGAAAGCATTTAATATATTTGGGGTTTGGGGTTTTCTTTTAAATCCTAAAACTGAGATATATTTTACCTTTTCACTACTTCACTTTCGAGAACATGACTCTTTCTCCACAGATTAAGAGAGTCTGAATCAGATCCTTGTGTACTCTTAAGCCTGCTTTCAAGCTCCTCAGATGATTCATCAACACACACCGCGGAGCAATCTCTGCATTACATTGGATGCAGTTCGCTTTTCCAGTCTCCAGAGGTCTCTGCATATCGCGGCTTAGTTCCGTGACAGCTCCGCGGGAAACGCATTTTGAGGGAGAGGCTGAAGAGCTGCCTGAGGAAGGGCTGCTGGAGCCAGGTCCCGCTCTGACAGCGCTGTACTGAGAATTTAGTTCTCCTGGGGATTTATTGAAACGAAAGGGAGGGAGGGAGATTTATCCTGCAGCATTAGCTGACACCAGCATTCCACAGGCAGAAACATTTTGTCCTTAGAATTCAGATAATCATAGTTCTTAGCATCCACCTAGAAACAGTGGAATCTGGTGATGTTAAAGCTTGACTGCTAAGCCCTGCCGCCAGAAATATTACCTTTTTTACCCGAACCTCAGTCGCATCTCTTTTGGTTTCTTTTTTTTTTTCTGCCTTCATGGTTGATGACTTTTTTCCTCAAAAAGAATATTTCTGACTTAAATTATTATGATTTAGCTAACCATGGATGAATTGGTTTACAGTAATTTGGATGTAGATGCAGTTTTTGGATAAGTCATATCTTCCACCTGTACATTGCTTTCAACTCTTGTATAGGCATCTGCTTCCTGGCTCCTGAGTACATCTTTCCAGATTGACCCTGTACTACTACTTATATCTATACTACATTGAACATATAAAAAATATCTTTTATTATATATATGTGAAGAAGAGATTCTGAAAATACATTGAATCCAGGATTTTTTTTTTTCAGGAAAAACATTAAATCCAAGGAAAGTCAAAGAAATCCACTGCTTCTTCTACCTGAAAGGTGTCCCTGCCCATGGTAGGGGGGTTGGAAGTAGATGATTATTAAGGTGCTTCAAACCCAGGCCATTCTGTGATTCCATGATCTTAGAGTCTCTTCAATACCTCACACCAGCTCTAGATTCAGCATCCAGTCTTGCCTATGGACTGATTAAACCAAATAGATAAATAAGTAAATAAGGTGAGATACGGGCAATACTCAAGACATTCATGATTCTTGAGAACTTTTTTAGGCATTGTGGCCTTCATAACCACTCACATTATCACACAAGTAAATTGGCAGAACAGGTACTTGCTAAGGCAGCCAAATTCAAACAGCAAAACCAGCTTTGTTGAACACACAGCTTCTGCAAAGATAAGAAGCTGGCATTCGATTTCATTATTTTTCATGTACCACAACCATTAGAAAGCAAAGAAAAAATTAGGTGAGCCTACTCTTCTACTGTATCTTAAAGAATGTTAATAGACTTACAAATAATATATTTATGTTACAGTAGCAATAGTTCTTTGAGGTGTCTTTTGAACTCTATGTTGCTGCTTGGACCCTAGTTTTACTCTTTACTGAGCTATGTGCAGAAGATGAAATTTTCCCAGTAAACAGTGTGTGCCTGTACTCTTAGATTCCCCTTTGGTGCTAGGAAGCAAGAAAGAGGTACAATAATGGATTACAGAAGAGAGAAAGGCAGATCTTTTAGTACCTGTAGTTTAATGACACATAGAAATCCTTTACTCTGAGAATTAATAATGTGCTTCTCTCTTCTAGTAATATAAAACAAGGCAAGTCTTGGCTTGTTGTGTAAAAACTATGACTAGCACCTGTTTCCTTGTTATTTTACTGCTCTATCCCTCTAATCATCTTCGAGGCCTCCTCTGGACTCCCTCTAACTCTATGTGTTTCCTGTACCTGGGACCCCAGTGGATGCAGAACTCCCAGAGTGAGTTATGAGAGCAGAGCAGAGAGGCAGAATCCCCAACTTTGCCCTGCTGGCCACGGTGCTCTGGATGCAGCCCAGGACACATTTGGCTTTCTGGGCTGCAGGTGCGCATGGCCGGCTAATTTTCAGCCTCTCCTCCACCAGCAGCCCCAAGTCCTTCTGGGCAGGGCTGCTCTGCATCTGCTCATCCCCCAGATGGGATTGACACCAGGGGTTGCCCTGATCCAGGTGCAGCACCAGCACTCGGTCTTGTTAAACATCATGAGAATCCCATGGGCCCACATCTCAAGCTTGTTCAGGCACCTCTGGATGCACCCCATCCTTCAGGTGTGTCAACAGCACCTCCTATATATGTATACCTAGTTTCTTGAAGAGGTCAGGACAACTGGTACGTTTAAAAAGACCATCTCTGCACTGCTGCTATATTAATTTCTTTGTGCAAAGATTGTCTGTTACTATATGGCTGCAGAGGGATTAACAGTATAAACCTTCAGAAATTTACACGCAGTAAAAATGGTTCTTACTCTTCCTCTTGTAGGAATCCTTCAATTATCACAAAAGTGTTCAGTCTTCATTAGTGATTTGTTAATATAGGGATTTTTGGCTGGGTGCTTGTTTTTCCTCTACACTCAGAAATACTTTGTAAATTATACTGAATTTACAGTATAATTGAAAGTATAAAAATCTGAAGTAAATTTGAAAATGCTATACACAGGTCATTAGCAGTATTTAGATTTTGAGCTTTAGTATTTGGCTGAGAAAGTAATTCAAGAGGTCCAAGACTATCAATCTCATGTTTTGTCCATTTGCAGGTGAAAAAGATATTTCCTGTGGGGATTTTCCATGGTCCATTTACATCAATGAAATATTAGCACTCATATGACTGTGAGAAAATACTATTTAAAGGAAAAAAAATAGCAATAAAGGCCTTTGGGTTAAGAAGTTGATTATATGACTGTGTATACATATTGATATATGTATACATATACATTATATATATATATAATATATATATAAAAATCAGATATAATCCAAATTCAATAATCTTTTGTTCCATAGACTTCATGTTAATAAAGAGTTGCACATCTTAGCAACTCACCAGGAATTTCTGTCACAATTCTGGAATTAGTAAGTTACTTAGAATACATTTAGTTTTGAAGGAGATTAATGCATTGTAAGTAGTGTAAGGCTCTCCTGAAGAAAGATAAATTGATTTTTTATTTGTTTGAGTTCCTAATGGAGTTCCTAATGTTCTTCTTTGTTTTACCCGGTGGTTTTTTGGTTTGGTTCAGGTTTTTTTTTACTTGATTAGTTACATTCAGTGTTGTAAAACGCTGTCCCCTATTGCCAGCAAAGAAATGTCTTTTCAAAAATAATAAATAGCTTTTAGTTCTCATATTTTACAGTGGCATTAAGTTTCTCTGGTTTTGACCAGAGGCTACATTTAAAGATGAGGAAAGTCCTCTGTCTCATGTAGTGTGAACGGCATTGCAAAATTCATCTCAGCAGTAGACAAGAACTTTAGAGTTTGTACACCATGTTTAGTATTTAATAAAATTATTTGATACATCCCTTTTGAAGTTTTCTCTCACAGAGAGCAATTAACTGTCCTACCTTAAGTGATAAATAAAAAATCATTAAAAAATATCTTTTTACTACTGACCTCCGGTAGAAACTTCATCATCTAAATATTCTCTAAATTCTTCACCTCTGATGGGGGAAAAATACATTTCATCAGCAGAGAAATACGTCTTATCCACGTATTTATTCTTATACTCAAATAAATTTAATTTACAACAGAAAGAGATTTCCCTGTTCATGAATTTTTGTACTGTTCAAGTAAAAAATCCCACAAGATTTTTATTTTGTTTTAAGTGTGTAATAAGGAAACCAATAAAGCATTTCCTAGAGTTGTTGATACTCCAGGATGTTTCCAGGTTTTCCTCTGGCATGGCCCAGGAAATAGGCCAATATGCTACTAGGCAATAGTAGCCTCCTACCATTGGAGGGAGCCACAAGCACTTGTTCAGAAATTCCCTCTCATAGGTCTGTGGTTTGTAAACAACTTTTTCAGCACTACAGTAGTTGAATTATGCACTGAAGTTTCATCACTCTCCACTTTTCTTAATAAATAAAAACTCTAAAAAATAATGGCCTATTCCTTATGATGCAGTGTGGCTACCCTTATTTTGAAGTATTAAAGAGCCTGCTTTAAGCTTACAGCAAGCTATATTTGCTGCTTATTTTAATATTTTTATAATGAGCAATAAATTAATTTTATAAAGCTGCCACATATGCGTTTTATTTTTCTGAAGACATACATAAAACCTGTGTCTTAAATACTAATTAAACATTTTAAAATGTTTTAATTAAAACCACACTCTTCTTCAACATCTTGTTTAATTGTACACTTAGAGAGAGTAGAAATAGGAAAAAAGTAATATAGAAAAATATATTATATTTGGATTTTTTAAAATATAATTTTACTCATACACCAAGATGGTGTATCAATGAAGATTTTACCTTTTGTATGGTTATCCACTGATATGGGAACAAAATATAACAGCATTGGCTATAATGTCAGATAAGATACTAGATTCTCACTAGGTTCTGCAGCAAATAAGATCAATTGAGGACCCACAATTTCCATATCCAACTTTCAGAAATATTTTCATATTTTTTGTCTTAGACTAAAGTTTTAATTACATCTAATCAACACATAGAGGGCCAAGAAAAACAGAAAATAAATTAACATAAGAAGTCACCAAGGCTGTGCTCTAAATAAAATTAACACTAGACACTAGTTATAGGCAGAAAGAAAAAAGAAATTAATCAATCCAGTTTCTATTCCATCTTGTAAATATTTATCCTCTATAACTCAAAATAACTGTACAAAAATAAAAAATGCAGTGAAAATTCAAGTGTTTTCCATTCACACAAGGGTACATTACAGCCTGGCCTGTGCTTACATATAGAGGAATAAGGAAGACTAAAGCCTCTGTAATGTTTCGGAGCACAACAGTGTGGGAAATTGGTATCCAGTATCACCCTCCCTTACTGCTGCCTGGGGAATCTTTGGATACTCCTATGACAACAGCCATGCTATTGCTATGTTACAATGCAAAGCACAATCTACCTTAATTTTTGGCTTACTTCCACATCACCAAGCTAAGATTACAACAACATTAAAAAGTCTCAAATTACTCTAATTGCCTCAGCCAAATTCCCTCTGTTCTTAAAGGAGTCCTTTTTCTCCTTGCTGAGTAGATCAACTGAGGTTCTGGGTTACAACAGAAAATCAGAGCAACACAGACCTTATGCTTATTTAATTAGTCTTGACCTTTTATTTGTTTTCAAAGGGGGTTTCTATTTAGGAGTAACAGCTGACAATTCTGGTTGCAAATGTTGGTGTCCCCAGAATTAGCAAAGTAGTCTGTAGTAGAAAGTTTCACTGCAATCAGGTGACAACTATTCTTTTGTAGCATTCCAGGTTCAATGGCATAAACTGGATGTGTTGTTTTCTTCTTTCTGTTCAGCATATTCCAAGAAGCTAAACTGTTTTCTCACTGTGCCTAACTTGCCAGCAAAGTATTGTATGTCTTCTCACAGCCACCATCTGTGAGAATAGACTGTCACTGTCCTTGATGTACTTTGAGACAGGCAATATGCAAACTACAAATATATGCAAGATTGTTTATAATACTGTCTCTGCTTTTCATCAGGTCTCACTCTTGCAAAATGTCCTGGTTTAAAGAAGTAGCCTAAATAGAAAGATTTTGCAAGGTATGTTTGGGACTGTAAAATTTTCACGTGTCGTAATCTTAGCATTCAACCCAACTCATTTAAGAAAACTCTTGGTATCATAGGATAATTCCAACTGAAAGGAACTTTGAGAGGTGTCTAATCCAACTTCCTGTTCACAGCAAGGACATCTTTGAGGTCAGACCAGGTTGCTCAGGGGTTTATCTTGTCTTTGCATTGTAAACCCAGAGGATAGAGATTGTACAAGCCCTCTGGGCAGCCTGCTGCACTGCTTGACTGTACCCAAGGTAGGAAAGCCATGAGATGATGCATGCAAAAGCAATTTAACTCTCTTTCAATATGTTGGAATTATACATTCAGGCAACTCTGCTTTTCTGATCTGTTGGTTTTTTCACATGGCATTTGAAAAACTCCTATAAAACACTCTAAGAATTTTCCATATCTTTGAGGATAAAGACCAAGATCTTTTTTGACGTTTCTGAAGCAGAAACTTTTCCTGTTCAGAAACTTTCTGAGTGAAGCTTAGTGCAGTACTAAAAAACTGCCAACCACAGATGTAAAGAAAAAAGGACAAAACATTGTTTCCAGGTGGTTGATGGCCACACTCAATGACGAATTTGACTGACTCAGAGAGCATCACAGAGTATCCTGAGCTGGAAAGGATCCACAAGGAACTGAACTCCTGGCTCTGCACAGGACCACTCCAAGAATCACAGCAAATTCCTTGGAGCATTGTCCAAGTGGTTCTTGAACTCTGGCAGTCTTGGTGCTGTGACTTCTTCCCTGGGGATCTTGATCACTTGAGCTACACCTACCGTGATTCTCAGTTTTTTTTGACTCTAAGTAATCTTTGAATCAAGATAAGTTAACAAACAACCAATAGTAAGAATGGATTTGAGTGATCTACCATAGACCAGGATTATCGTCTGGCACCACAGTTTTCTACAAAAAAGGTCCATTATTCCATACCAGAATGACAGCGCAGCCCAGCACTAATAAATTATAATGGTTATTTATCCAATGTGCAGGATAAAACATGTTTTCTTAGGTGAGATAACTAGTAAAGCTGTGTTGGAGGAAAATCAGGACTACATATGCATCTCATTTTTGAAAAGTTTACAGTCAGTTTTATCTCTCTCCAAAAAGGATTACATTAACAATCTAATGACTGAACTAATTCAGACTGTGAGTTTTTTGTTTCACTTCACAAAAAGTATCACCATGTTTTCAAGACATGTAACAAGAAAGACTTCAGAAAAAGACATAACAAAGAAAGACTAAAAAAGCTGCAGACCAGTTACATGGAAAAAACCCAAAAAAACTACATAAACTTGATAAAGAAGGCTCTGTATATACATTTGACCTTGCATAAATTTCCCAAGAAACAAGTGAGGTAAGCATTGATTTATAAAGTGTTGTATGTTTTTTAATATATAACCACACTTCAAACAGCCTGATATATTGTTGAGAGGTCTTTTGAATGTCTTGGAAAGAATGCACCTCATAAACATGAACTATTCTGTAAAAGTTCAAAGATGACCATCATTGCAGGTGTAGAATGATGACTAAAAGCTATTTTGAAAGCACACTGAGTGCTTTGCATTCAGTTCTTCATACATTATAGTACTGTCTTGGGTTACAATGGAAGGTGTAACCAAAAGTATGTATCGTGTTGCCATCTACATAAGCTGTTAAAAAAACAGTGTTCTTTATTTTCTCCATGATTCAGCCCTGATAACTCCCTCTGGGGAAGCAGCAGCCACCATGAGGGGCCCATCTCCGTTAATGGGCCATCAAGGTCTCACAGAGTGACTCACGGAGTTACATCATCCCATTGTGAGATACTCTGCCCAGTGGGGAGAAACCAAACATTCCTACCTGTATATAACCTGAGGCTTGGAGCATCAGAGCCGCACTGCCCACTGGGTTCCCAGATGACAAGAGCTTGATAACCACTACCAGACCTCCAGAGAAGGACCAGACCCTTCTACAGGATCACCGCTTTGACAAAGTCACATCCATCACTCCAACAGGACTGTAGCCACCATTTAGTTGAACTGCTGCCACCACCCTGACTGACAGGGTGTCAGGTCATATCCTGACTCTGTCAGTTTA
Source organism: Oriolus oriolus (assembly GCA_013400235.1). NCBI lineage: Eukaryota > Metazoa > Chordata > Aves > Passeriformes > Corvidae > Oriolus > Oriolus oriolus. Next base: position 34,558 of record VXBT01007671.1, read on the forward strand.
AGCCAGTGTTTCTGTACTGTTGCCTTTATCTTAATTTTCCTGTTAAATTGTAGTTCTGATTTGGAATCTCTCGCAAGATATCTGCGTGGAGTTAATTCCTCCCACTGGTTTGCCTTCAAACCAGAACAACTATACGCATACATTCTCAGAAGAAGGTTTGTTTCTGTATTTCCTCACTTTTCCTAGAAAAGCCCCGAACAAATCTGTAATAAAAATGTAAAAAAATAAAGTATTACTCAGAAAATGGACCAACATGTCACTGATAAACATGGGTTTCATTCATTAGCTCATAAAGATTGTAAGGCACGGTCATTTAAGCTCTGTTTTTGCTTTTTCTCTGATAGAATGCTTCTAAGATTCTGGAGATGGAGAAAACAATATTCAATAACTTCTTATTAGACCTAGAAAAACACATGGCTTTTAAAATTTTATTTCATTATTTGCTGTGTATTGCAATAATGCAAAAACTATTTAGACTGACAAGACAGCTTTCAATAAATCACCAATGAAGCAATTTGCACAAAAGCCAAACATGACTAATATTTTGAGGTGGCGAGGCCTTCTGGAAGAACCATCAGGTTGTCAGCCATGAGGTAAAATGTGTAGTACGGAACCAATGGTCTCAGGAGGATGTCCATGTTACGATCCAGTTTTAAGCACAGAAGAGCAAAGAAAACGAAGTCTCTGTGAATAAAATGGATCAAACCCAGAAAGGTTCAAAACAGACCCCAAAACTGGATTAAAACCAAACGAGGTTAGATGTTGGTTTCAAAAAACTGGATATATTTTATTTAATAGTAAAAGAGGCAAAGAGGGAGGAAGGAAGGAAGGAAGGAGGGAAGGAAGGAAGGAAGGGAGGGAGGGAGGGAGAGGGACAGGGCTTAGCTAGAAACATATCACACTTCCCTTCCTAGGGTCCCAACGATGTCTCACTGCTCCCCTCCATCACACACTGTTAGAAAACCAGGTATATTTGACATCAAAGATTTTTCTTTGGTACACACCGGTCTAAAGTGTGTGATATTTGAAGGCATTTTTACAATGTTAAGTTAATCATAATGTCTGTTATTTTTTAAAAAGTCAATACAACTTTCAAGGAGGGCAAAGTTTGCAAGCCAAAGACCAATTGCTATAATCTATTTCTTCAATATTACATGACAACACACTGTGGTTACATGGAGGCATAAAAGCTCTTGGTATATGATTTCTTTAATAATTAAATATTTTTCAAACTACTGTATCAAAGTTGTACCTCTGAGTATATAAATTTTAAAAAGCAAGATAATTAAAACAAGCTTAACTAATAATATTTTTTCTCAGACTGAATATCTTTTGAATGAAACCATTCAAAGCAAAAAAAAAGAAATTTAATTAAGAGTGGTTCTTTGTCATAATATTACTTTCCCACAAGACTTATTGAATTTTAATTATGTTATAATGTGCTTAATAACAAGAGCGGGGTTTTAATGAAAATCTTGTCAGAAAAAAATGCTTTAAGGGGGATCTTTGATTTCTTTTTAATACCAAATATAGATATAGCATGTAATGCTGTTGTACTTTGTAGCCCTGAGCAAAAGAATCTGTTACTACACTGCTCATTTTCTTCCCATAAAATAATTTTGCTTTTGAAAGATTCATGCTGGTTTGCTTGCAAGAATTCCCTCATGCAGCTAAAGAGAAGTGTTGCCATCTTACATATATCCAAGAAGTTTCAAGTGCCTTTCAGTTGTCACTTCTTACGGTGTCTGATATCTTCCCCCCCTTTTCCACATATATGTCACCGTTATTTTCCATGGAGCACAAGAATCTCTGCTGCAACACGAGTGTTAGCAGAAAAACCCCTGGAAAGACTCCATTAGAAGCTATTCTAGTATTAAGTGGTGTTGTGGTTTGACGCTGGCC
>VXBT01007672.1:0-29769 GCA_013400235.1 Oriolus oriolus
TGTTGGTTCCCTCTATCACACACCTAAGAGTCTATAATTACTGTCTCTTGCAAACTTCAGTGACAAGGCCCTCTGAATGCTGTAAAGTCAGGGTATCCATTGGAAAGTGCTGTCTCCCACCCGATGTTTCTTCATCTCTGCCTCAGCACCTTTGTATCTTGCACTCTTCTCATGCAGCCACTTTCAGATGCTGTTACAGTAGCAATTTGTTTTCTTAGTGCAGGATTAAGCCTTTGAAGAAACAGTGCATTGTGTGATATGAACTATTTTGATGTATTTTGACACACAGCAAGGGAATTTCTTCACTACTTTCATGTGCTTTATGTCAGTTCCTGAGACACCAGTGTGTCCTGGGAGTTGGGAACTGGCACATTGTCTGTGAGCCTTGAAAAAAGTCCCATTCAGGAGCAAAAGGAAATGAAAATATTTTTGAAACCCCCAAAACATAACATATATAATACAGGAACTTGATCTACAACATTTAGATACTTTTACCTCTCATAAAAAAATCTTGGAATTTGTAATAAGTCTCAGTGATCTGAAGACCCTTCTAGGAAGAAAGACATTCATTACTGTTCTCAAGAAAAGTTGAAATGCTGGTCCCTTGGATTTGATTTAATATCAATCAATTTTCTATCAGTCCTGTATTTCAAACCTATGAGAATATTATTAAGAGCAAGATCTCACCTTACCCAGGTGAGATTCTCCATAAGGATCCTGTTTCAGCCACTCCCCTGGATTATTCTTGTCATTAAAAAATATCTCTTAATGTGTATCCTAAAGCTTTCCATTCATAGTTTCAGGCCACTACTTCTTATCACATCATCCCCTCAGAATTATCTTCTTTATATTTATTAATCTGAAGCTATATATAAACTACCCTTCCTGAATCTTCATTGTTATAGATTATATAAATTCAGCTTCCTCCATGTCCCTACTTATAATTTTTTTTTCTCTAATACTTTTATTTTTTTGTCACCCTTTGTATTTCTTTGCTGCTCTGCTGCTATCCTAAATGGTGCCATTCTTTTGCTGACAAAACCTATTTTTTAGCACTGACAAAAGAAAATGAAGAAGAGAAGGCTTTTTTAAACTCTCACTTTTTCCTTTACAAAGTCAGAAAGATTAAAGGTAAAATTCTCTAGTTCCATTTTCAACCTGTGGTTGTTCCTATCTTTTGACCACCAGGAAAGATCATAAATTGCCCAAGAGTTATGGAGCTTATAACAGTAGTTGCTCTTTATAGCAGCTTGGTTTCATACTCATTACGTTTTCCTTTCCAGAACATTTCTTCAGGGACAATGGTACAAAATTTAACCACAATAAAAACCACTGTGGGAAAAACTGAATAATCCAGGGACACTCTTCTCAGCAAATCCTTCAGATATATGTCCAGCAGAGGTCTGTAGTAACTTTATGTTGCTGTCATCAGAGATGAAAATGTTTCTGCATATAAAAAGTGAAGTGTTCTCTGCAAAGCCACTCCTTGACACAAGCAAATATGCAAATTTGCAGAATGAGATGCAGATGGATAACTTCTTCCAACATTTCCTACAGAAGTTTAGTTCCTAATGACCCTTGGCTAAATTAATAAGTATTGTATTTTTGTATGCGTTTTCATTGTTCTGCTTGACAGAGTGAGCATCTTTAAGTCTTTTCCTCCTGCACTTTGCATTTTTATGTGAGTTACTCACTAGCTTTGCCAGTATTTTTGTGTCCTGGTACAGTTTAAGTCTCTCCAGGAAAATACTGATATCTGTCATCTTTGTATTTACCAAATCTCAGTTGTTCCTTGGCAATATGACAAATATCAGAAGTATCTGATTTCCATTACTTTTTCTTCTGCAGTCCAGATTATTACGCTGTTAAGCATAAATATTTTTTATGCTTTCTGTGCACTGGAAATTCTTTTGGAGAACCTGTGGAATTTTCTGCTGTTTTGGAGACCCTGCTGTCTGCCGGGGACAGGAATCTGCTTTTATTCCAGGATTTGGGGTTTTTCTTCTCTTCCGTTGTCAGAGGATGTGAAACAGGAGAAGAAATAAGAAGCACCAGATAATTTATCCACAAATCTTGTGCAATTCTTAGCTTCTGATTTCTCAAATCCATACAAATAATCCATTTCTTACTGTTTATTCATATGCTAAGTTCAAAAAGAAAGAGAAGGTTGGGACTGAAAAAAAAGGTGTTTCTTCACAATCCATAATCCTTTCTCTCCCCTGAGTGCTCACCAGGCTCCACAGTGTATAACATTACATTGTGTACTTTATTTTCTGTATTCTCTGCAGCAACTATCAATTCATCTGCAGAATTCACAAATGGGAGGCACTTAATATTTTCACACTCATAAATAAATATTAGCTTGAGGTGAGTTGGAAATACATATCCCTTGACGAGGAAGGGGTTGTCTGGTACATAATATACTAATTTAGTATTGTTTTATATAATGATATATTATATAATAATATTGTGTACAATACTAAAATTGAGGAAGGGTTTCAGACTTGGAGAAAACTGATTTTGCTTTTGCTGTATTATGTACTATTTTGTCCCACTATCACAAGTACAAACCTCACAGCAGTGAATCATGGAATCACAGAATACTCTGAGTTGGAAGGGACCTTAAAGATCATTTAGTTCCAACTCCCCTGCCATGGGCAGGGACACCTTCTACTAGACCAGATTGCTCAGAGCTCCATCCAACTCAGCCTTGAACATTTCCAGGGATGTGGCAGCCGCAGCTTCTCTGGTCAATCTGTTCCAGGGAATCTTTGCACAATGCCTGTGTTGATGCCTTTTCCTGGTGTTAAAATTAAGAGAGGTGAAGAGGGAAAAAGGGTTTTACCTCGGTATTTATTTAAGGATCCTCAGGTGCACTGAAATGGACATCGAAATGCAACCCGAAATGCCCACCAAAGAAAATGGCCACACATGATGTCATGTGTATGCAATTATAGGCCTTGCAAAAATTAGCACATCTATCAAAGATTCCCCAATGAGGGACTCGGGCAAGACCCCTCATCGAGGAACCTTCCCCTGGATGGGCCTATCTTTGTTTACAGAATGTGTTCTGGAGAGGGCCTCGGTGTCTGGGGTTTCCAGAATGTTTGGTCTCTTGGCTTAATGGAATATTGGGTCTAAGGGAAGTTATCAAACTTAAAGAATTGTAAGTATGTGGGCTAAAAGCACTAAGAATACATAAAAGATACATAAAAGAGAATATAAAAGGGATATAAAAGAAAAAGCAAAAAATCATCATGGCATCAGTGTGATACAGTGAAATAGTATGAAAACTGTGTAGAAATGGGGAGAGAAATGAGGTTGAAACACCTGCAGGCAGGCCCTGGTTCAGCACTGCCAAAAGTAATCCTTTGAGTATTTATAGCAGGGTGTTCATATCTTCAGATATTTTGCAGTTGTCTAGAGCTGTGCTTTAACTGTTGCATTGCTAATACTGATCTGGAATGTACAGTTGACTTATTGTCTCTTAATTACGTGTCATTAATATATCTTCAATCAGCCTTGATCCTGATTTGAAATAAACCTCTTAAATTGAGTAGGGCTCCCCTGCAGCAGTCACCATAATTCATTATATATTTCCAGGAATGAATACTAATTACTACAAACTAAGTTAATTCAATACTTTAGTCTTTAGTCTGGTATGTTGTGGTTAACTCCAGCAGAAGGTAGAGGCAATTTTAACAAGAGGACAATGGAACTTATTTACTATGTGGGTAATCATGCACTGGAACAGGTTGCCCAGGGAAGGTGTGGAGTCTCCCTCACTGGAGATATTCCAGAACCATCTGGGCTTGATCCTGTGCCATGTGCTCCAGGATGACCCTGCTTGAGCAGGGAGGTGGGACCAGATGACCCCTCTGTGGTCCTTCCAGCCTCATCCATTCTGATTCTGACACTGAAAATACAGCAAAGGTAAGGAAATGTGCTTTGTTATGTGTTGTGCAACACCTGACTCAGTGAGGCCCTGGTGGTTTTGAGGATGTCCAGACAAACTGAAAAAAAACCACTAAAATTGTATCATTTACTGACTACCCACAATCCAGCCATCAATAGAGAGGGTGATAGAGAGCACAGAGGAGTTACCTTCATCTTTTCTCTCCCTTTCTTTGCTGTGCACTAGTTAAGAATATGAAAATCTATACCTATTTATACTCTTGTAGATAATAGAAATAGTCTCCTTAATCTTGGCAGTAACTGTTGTCATGGGGATCTTGGTTGATGTGAAATGTTTCACTAACCCCAGATAAGTATGGAGACACTGAACTTCCCAGAAGCATTTTTTTTTTGTTTGTTTTAAGGGGTTTTGTGATGCGTTTCACAGCAGGCAAAAATAAAACAAAACAATCAAGAACTACACTTTTGTTCAAATTAGGGCTGTGGGAAAATAATAAGTTGGCTTACTTTAATTGCGTTCTCAGCCCTCACTAAAGGGCTGGTTAAGATAGCACTCAATTGTCAGCAAGATGCCATAGAAATGAGCATGGTCTGTGTGGCCTCAAGAAAGTAAATGGGTTCATGCTTTGTTCTGAGGAATGCTGTCATTTGGATTTGAACCAAATGGCTTCACAGGGAAAACACGGCTGCCTTCTGCCAGGGAAGGCTGCAAACAAACACCATGGGTGAAATTCATCTGAGTATGGAGAAAGCTAATCTCTGTGACTGTGCTCTTCTGAAAGCCTTCTACACAATACAGAATAACAATTGCACTCTTCCCTCTCATTTAGTTCTGAATGTCTTTCTCAGTTCTTGGAAATATTAATTGCAAGGGTAGATTTAATCATGGCCCTAAGTGCATTTCAGATCCTTGCTGCTGATTTTTTGACTTGAAGGACATAAAGCCTGTATGACCCCACAGTGAATTGTGGTTTTTGCTGCTTATACATGTACAGCAACAATAAACAGGCCACCAGACGGGAGTACAAACCCTTTCAGTTGTGTTCCCACAGCTCAGGAACCCAGAGAGAATACAAACCCAGAGAGTTGGGTGATCACTCAGTGCTCTGCACTGCACCAAGGTAAAAGGTGGGAGGGTGATCCCGGTGATCCCACACATCTCCATGACCACTTGGCCTGGAGCAGATGGGACTATTCCACTAACTAGGAACGGCTGGAGGAGCTCAGGGACATAAATGAACTGTCACAACACTCAAGCTTTGCATGGCACTCTCCTCTTTTTCCAGAGGTACAATTCTGATCTGGGTTTCAATAATCCCACATCAACAGAAACCCAGATTTACACCAATGATCAAGACCTAAAAATCCACCTTCTACCATATGCTCCGTTAAGTGAGAAAACAGGCTGACTGGCACTTTTATTACTACGTTCTCCATATCTTGATGAACAAATCCAACATAGGTGTCATTCATGTGACAACATGATGGCAAAACACAGTGGAGTTTCACCACGACCACTATTACTGAAAGAGAAAATGGGAATGGAAAGCGAAAAACTTCAATTTTGCAGAATGCCATTTTCAGTTCACTCCAGAATGCCATTACTATATAACAAATGTGAGCTGGCAAGCATTTGCTTCTTAGCAGAAAATTGAAGTATTTTGTTGGGGCTGTGAGAATTCAGCTGCAGGAGGTAGGGAAGAAGGAAAAATTGCTATAGAGCTCGTGCAGAGAAGCAGGATTGGGTCTGCCTGCTGAGAATTCAGAGCAGAACTTCCGCATTCTTACTAACACCAGGATCCTTGAGACATCACACCTCAGCAGTCAAATTCTGTTCTACATCATTGGAATTTAGCCATCCAAAAATTAAGCTCAATTTGGTCACCATTGTGAAACTTCACCCCCTCCCCTTTTCTTCTTTTATTCTTTTGAGGAGAACAAAATAGAACCAATCAACCTCCTGCTAAAGGGATCACACGAACATCTATGGATCAAAGAACATGAGTCAACATTAAAAAGCTAAATTGAGGCAACCGTGGCCACAAGTCACGTGAATAAACAAGTCACATGAATAGAATAGCATTTGACAGCCTGGGCTGCCTGGAAAAAGGCAGCTAGTGCCAGCACAGGAGAGCTAGTCTGCTTTGCCATATTCTTAGATTATATAATAAGAAAGCATAAATAGAAAGACAAGCAAAGGTAACCACAGAACCAGAATAAATATGAGATCAATGAGCCATTCCACACTTAAAAACTCTCACACAAATGACTTTGGCACATTAAAAGCCAGCAGTCTACACCTTGTGTTAATCTGCAATAAAAATAGCCACAAAGAGCTGCATCTGATCTGGGAACAAAACTGTCTGGGACAGTATTTTTATTTGTGTCCCTTACACATACTTAGCACCCACATCACAGCCCTTTGTACTGCAGAACTGGAAAGCTGCTGGAAAGTTTCCCCAGAGCCTTCTCTTCTCTAGCCTGAACAGCCCCCAACTCTGTCATCCTGTCTCCACAGGAGAGGTGTTTTGGCCTTCTGATCATCTCCATGGCCTCCTCTGGACTTGCTCTAATAGGCCCACATCATTTTTGTGGGAAGATGAGGCCACTTCTCAAGCCTGTCAAGCTCCCTGTGGATGGCACCCCTTCCCTCCATCATGTCAAAGAGATCACACAACTCAGTGTAGTTTGGCAAACTGGCTGAGGGTGCACTCAAACTCCACCCCACTGTCCATGATGCCAACAAAGATGTTAAACAGCACAGGTCCCATAAATGTAAAATGCATTTTACATTTCCTTGTCGCTATGACTGAATTCCAGCCTTCCTTTCACTGCAGACTGCTTTTTAATTATTATTTTCTCTGTAGTTCACAAGTAAAAGTACCCAACACTTTTTTCTTTTTTTTTTTTTTTTAAACCTGTCAGACTGACAATGGAAACAAAAATGTGAATGTTCACAGTCTTACTGAGCAGATGCTCATCAGTATTCTCACGCTGAAGTCAAATTATAACAGAAATAAGAGACGTGTAAATAGGGGAGCCTTTGGGACTGGGATTTTCTGGTTTGTATAGTACCTAGAGAACTGCCTACCTGTGCTTCCTGAAAATATCCTTCTTTTGTGGAAGAAAAGCCCTTTGAACAGAGGAAACATGCAAAAAAATTAGTCTGGGAGGTTAATAGTAGTCTGTTCCTGTAAAGTTACTTGATGATAAAATCCAACAGGAACAAATTGTTTGTACATAAACTTTTGCTGATGGCCAGAAGCTAATGCCTGTTGAACCTCTTGTGTGCCAGTTTTCTTCGCATATTCAATCTTCCATTGTAGCAGTTTCTTGCCAAAGGAGGAAGGAAGCAATTGGGAATTTCCTGATGATGCAGAAAAGCAGCTATGTGATTCTACTTTGGACCTTGAGTTATTTCACAGAATAGGTGAGCATGCTGCTTCTCTTCAGCAAGAACTGTGGGCTTTGCAGGGGTCAGGCACCTGATTCCCAGTACAATTTCAAAAGAAGCTTTAAAAGTCAGACCAAGCCCATGAGAATAGGTGAAGATCACATTTTGGGGTGCAGGGTAGCTACTGCAGGCATGTACTGTGTGTGGGTTGTCCCTGACCATGCTGACCATGTCAGCAGCAGGGGCAATAAATTAATTCTCCTCAAGTCTGGTTTGCCACTAGTGATAATTGACAAGTAATCTCCCTGTCATCATCTTGGTCCAGGAGCGTTTTTATGCTAATTTCTCTCACCAATTTGAATTGAGGAACAATCAGCTGAAGGGGTGTTAGCAGGGCTAATGCACCATAACTCTCAGGAAAGTGAGGGAAGGGACAGTCCACTGTCCTTACATGCAGCTGGGATGTGGCCAGGAAACTTATTGGGACTGAAGAAACCAAAAATACACCTCCACACTTTTAAAATCCATCAGTAGGAGAGGTACAGTTTAAACTGTCCATGGAAAATAATGAACAGCCTTTTTCACATTCACTTTGAGAAGTTTCCTTATGGATATCCTTCATACAGGTGTTTGTCAAGAGCACAGTCCTCCTAATTCCCTCTATTCCGAGGCCTAGCAGAGTATTTAATTTTTTATAGCAGATTTTCATCCAGAAGATACCAATACAATTTTGTAATACCTGCATCAAGAACCTCATGGAGTTCCTCCTGTCCGCAGCTTCCTCTGGGATGTCAGAGCACTGAGGAATCTTGCTCAAGCCACCAGATGCAGGGGCTTCTGAGCCACGTTTTGGGATTAAATAGGAAATCTTCTGAATGGAAGAAGACATGGAGATATTTCTAAGGTAAGAAATGAGATAAACTTCGCCTGTGCTTTTGGAAATGTCTCCACCTGGGCCTTTCAAGCTTATGACATATTAATGGATGTACACTTCAAAAGCTGTTATTTCTCTTCCGTAGTTTCCTAACGCACTCTCCACTGCTCTCCCCTCATTCTCAAATGATTTTTACCTTTTGGGCATCTCGGGCAGAAGGTTATTCCATTAAGGGCTGGCAAGCTGGAACGCTCCCAGGATGGCATCGCTCTTGCCCACGCCTGGCATATCACTTAGCAACACCGGAGAACATTTATTGCACATCCTGCTATTTATGTTTCGTGCTTCACATGTTGACTTTCTCTCCTGCCTCCAAGTTCTTCTGATGGAATTGCCTCATGTTAGATGCCCTGTTAGTGATGGCCAAACACAAGTTCCCATTCTGTCCCTGCAAACTAAGCAGGAAAATTATTTCACCTGCCGCAAGAGCCAGCTTTTCCTGCTTGTTGTTACAGAAAGCTGTAGCACCTGATTCATATCAAATATATCCTCACTGTTAAATAAATGCCATATTCACACACACAGGAACTACAGTAAGGATGCTCCCAGCATTCAAAGCTGATAATGATTCACCCAGAGTGGTTTTTAACACAGTGAAACATCCCATTCTGTACAAAGTCCTGCCTTCACTGCCCTCTTGGCACAGTCCAAAAGATCTCCCTGCCTTTTGGTGTCCCTCCATATTCACTGGTACAGCTGTACATCCACTCATGTATTTCTTTCAAGGAGGCCAGCTGACTGAGAAAGAGTGAAAATGACTGATAAGAAAGAACCACAAGGCTAAAGGTGACCAAAACCACTACCCCCACCTAGCAACTAGGGGTTTTTTTCCTGTTTTTGCTCTTCCAACTTTTCTGCATCAGAAAGCCCAGACTGGCACCAGAATGTGCTCTGCTACAGTACAGCAGCTGCGTAAGAAAAATAATGGGTAGGATTTTCTCTCTGAGGGTATTCATGTTCAAGATATGTGACTCTGTTTACAGTTGTTTAGAGAGGAGCTCAACACCTCAATATAGATTCAGAATGGAAATTTATCCTGCTACCCCCAAATAAATGGGCTTTGGTGAGAAGGGAGAGAGGTAATGCTCTTAAATATCCAGGTGAACTTCTTCACAGTTGTTGTGGTTTGGCACGGCCGGGTTTTGGGTAGCAGGGGGGCTGCAGAGATGGCTCCTGTGAGAAGCTGCTGGAAGCTTCCCACCATGTCCGGCAGAGCCAATGGCTGATGGCTCTGAAGATGGACATGCTGCTGGCCAGAGCTGGGCCAATGAGAGAGGCTGGTAACACCTCTGTGGTGACATATTGAGAATTGTCATCAAAACAAAAATCACAAGATTTTGCTCTTAGTCAGAGAAGAGGAGGAGGAGGTGAGAATATGTGAGGGAACAACATGGCGGCACCAAGGTCAGTGGAGAAGGAGGGGGAGGAGGTGCTCCAGGCGCCGGAGCCGAGATTCCTCTGCAGGCCGTGGTGCAGCCCATGGTGAAGCAGCTGTGCCCCTGCAGCCCGTGGGGGTCCACGGGGAAAGCAGAGATCCACCCGCAGCCCGTGGGGGAGGTGCCCACGCCGGAGCGGGTGGATGCCTGGAGGAGGCTGTGATCCAGTGGGAGACCCGGTGGAGAGAGAGGGCCCTTGCTTCCAGGCTGGAGCAGCCTGTCCTTGGAGGACTGCACCCCGTGGAAAGAGACCCACGTTGCAGCAGTTTTGGGAGGACTGTCTGCCTGTGGGAGAGACTCACGTTGCAGCAGGTGCGGTTCGGCTGCTGCTCGTGAGAGTGGACCCACGGCGGGACGTTCACGGAGAACTGTCTCCCGTGGGAGGGACCCCACGGCCTCAGAGTGAAGGACTCTTCTCCTGGAGCGGCGGAAGAAAATCTTGGTGATGGACTGACCAAAATCCCCTGCCCTGCCTCCCTGCATTGTCGGTGGGAAGGAGGGAGGGCCTGGGGGGGAAGAAGGTGTTTTAAGGGCTTGTTTTACTTCTCATTATCTTACTCTGATTCTGTTAGTAATAAATTTCACTCAGTAATTAAGATTGAGCCTGTTTTGCCCTTGAAATATTTTCTCCCGCTCTCCTTATCTCACTCATGAAGTCTCCGTTAACCCTTTTTCCTCTGTTCCCTCCGTTTGCCCAGCTGGGGTAGGGGAGGGTGAGCCAGCGACTCTCGTGGGTGCCTGGCGTTGGGCCAGTGTCAAACCACGACAACAGTGAATTAAAATATCTAGCAAAGAATACAAGCAATATGTATTGTATATAAAAAAGATATGAAAACATAGAGGAAAATATCAATGATTGTTGACTGAAATGAGATGAGTTAGATTCACAAAAGCGTGTGAAAACCTCTTTTTGGTCTCATTTGGTTTAGCTTCTCTCAGATTTCACTTTGGGATTTGCAGCTTCAATGTGATTTTGCAGAACTATTTCTGGAAGCAGCTGAGCTACATTCTGGGAACCAATCCCAGCAATTGAGCATGAAAAATAAACTATGACCATATACCTGATGCACTATTTCCATTTTCATTATGCATTTGACTGGAAGAAGATGAGAAAGAACATCTTACGAAAAATTTTACATGAATTTACACAAGCCATCTGTAGAATAAATATACAAATTGGATACCATGACTTTAGCACAACAAATCAATTTGAACCTTGGTGTAAGTAGAAATTATTTCTGTATGAAATCATACCCCATTTCTGGGCAGAATGACATGCTTTGTGGGAGAAGAAATAAGCATATTACTTTAAAAGAAGGATATTAAATGCTGTTGGGAATATAGAAATATTCAGATTAAAATCATATAAATTACTCATACTCGTACACAAAATTTCTTCACAGAAGAAATGTGACAGCTACTGCCATTACAAAACCAATGAAAGCACAACAGCGGCAAAAAAACTATCATGAGCCTAAGGAAGCTCGATTTCTCACAGTGTTAAGTGCTGTGAATCAAAGTATAAGCACACAAGGTATTTCAGATTTTCTACAGGAATTGCAGTCAATTTTGTCCATGCTTCTTTCTAAGTTCTCAAGGCACATCTAACTAAAATGGCTTTTGGGTGCAGATAAAATTTCCAGTAGCTTTGGTGATATCTTGAAAGTGAAAAAATAAATGCAAGGGACTTATTGCCCTGTATGTCACTCTGTTACTGAATACTGCAAGCCAGCAAATCTCCTCAACTAAAATCGAAACTAACAGTGTCCTACTCAGGATATGAAATAAATGTGGAGAAAACAATGTGGATTTATATTCACACATACAGATCAGCCAGAGAAGTGATTGAGAGCAGCCCTGACGAGAAGGGCTTGGGGATGATGGCTGATGAAAAATTCACCATGAGCCAGCAGTGAGCACTTGCAGCCCAGAAAGCCAAATGAATCCTGGGCTGCAGCACCATGGGCAGCAGGCTGAGGGAGGTGATTCTTCCTCTCTACTCTTGTGAGACTCCACCTGGAGTCCTGCACCCAGTTGTGGTGTCCCTAACATAAGAAGGACACGGAACCATTGGAGCAAGTCCAGAGGAGGTCACGAAGTTGAGGACTGGAGCACCTTCCCAGTGAAGATAGACTGAGAAAGTTGGGGCTGTTCAGTCTGGAGAAGACAACTCACAGCAACACCGTTCCGTGGAGAACTCACAGCAACCTTTCAGTATCTGGAGGAGGCCTATAGAGAAGCTGGAGAGGGACTCTGCTTCAGGACCTGTAGTGATAGGAAGAACTATAGGTTCAAAATGAATGAGCTGAAATTTAAGTTAGGTATATGGAAGAAATTCATTACTGTGAGGGTGGTGAGGCACTGGCACAGGTTGCCCAGAGAAGCTGTGGATGCCCCACCCTGGAAGTGCTCAAGGCCAAACTGGATGGAGCTTTGAGCAACCTGGTCTTGCGGGACACGTCCCTGCCCATGGCAGCAAGGTTGGAACCTTGAAAGTGCAGGCTTTAAGATTCTTTGAGGTTCACTTCCAACCCAAATCATCCTGTGATTCTATGATTCTGTGTATCAGTTTATGTCACTGTTTTTCTTTCTGTCAGTGTTCGCAGGTAGGAATGAGTGAACCAAAGAGGATGATTGTGTTCAAAATCCATTCACCAGGGGCAAGTGGCAAGTCACTCACTCTTGTGAAGCTGAGGGGTGAGAATCAACCCCAAGTGCTGCAAAATGGGCTTAGGAGAAAGGCCAGACTCCCTGTTTATAGTAGTGGCAGCATGAGTGGTGGTGGCTCAGTACCTGCTGGTGGGGTGGGGAGGTCCAGGTGGTGCTTGAGCAGTACCATCTCCAGTGTGAGGTATTTGTTACTGAGTAATGGAGTGCACCCAGCAGCTCCCCACTGAGATATGGCTGCCTTTGAGCAAGACTCACGGCAAAACCTTAACAGAGCCTCAGGATGGGTAATCAACACACAACTATTCTGTTGAGCAGGTTTTGTAGTTTCCCGCCCAAGGACAAGAGGAGATACCTGACTACTCCAATATTGCTACCTCCTTTGGAAACCACAGCCTTTGCTCTCAGTTGCACTTTGATGTGTGAGTATCTCTCTTGAAATCCCAGTCATTCACACCACACAGGAAACAAGGGTACGTGCTGGCCTTTTTATTTCAGCAGCTGAGCCACAAGTCCCACTGTAGTCACAGAGTTCACAAATGTTACACACTGATCCTGAAGGAACAGCCACACACCAGCTGTGACCAGGAGCAGTTCTCACCAGGAAAAGATGGTAAGAACAGGATATATTCCAAATTCTTGGTGCAAGCTCAGTGAGCCTGGAAAGCTCAGCCCCTGATACATCTGGCCAGTGCCACCACATCATCTTTCAGAGCAGAAACTTTTCAAGACCAAAGGCATCCAAGGAGATAATCCACAATATTCAAATTTCACATACAGCCTGGGCTGCTGGAGACTACTACTGGTAGCAGAAACCATGTGCAAGCTATCAGTAAAGTGAGTGTGCAAGGAATTTTAGTCAAGTGGGGGCCACTGGTGGTCAGAAAATGCAGATCAAGGTGATACAAAACTCCAGAAAACTTTCTGTTCCTGCAGATCTTGCAGCCAAATATTTTAAAGCAGTTGATAAATACTTGCTAGTGCAGAAATGTTCTTTCCTTCAGAAGACAGCAGAAAGTGCTGATTGTTTTCAAGAAAAATTCACGGGCTCTTTTTTTTCCAGGAGAATTTCAAATATCTGCTGACACCCTCAGGCAGAAAGGCAGATTTTCTTCGAGTTTAAAAAGCATATGCTTCTCTCTCTCTCACTAAAAAAAAACCCCAAACCAAAAAACCCTTCATCCAAAGCAATTCAGGAGGGGCTGTTTGCTCATTTTACTCAATTCAGCTGCAAAAAATATCCAAAAGTAACTCATCTGCAATATGTGGTACTCAGAGCTGTAGATAACAGGCCACTGTTCTTATACTGAGAAACCTGTAACAAAAATCTGAAATATGCTTTATTTTTTCTTTTGTACTTGGCTCTCTAGGATTTTGTAACTCTATAAAACTTCTTCTTCTACTAGACAGTAAATATTCTCAAGGTGAGAGCTCAGGAGGCCCAGAGCAGGATTTGGGAACTGCTGAAAGCCAAGCAGTAGGTGCTGTCTTCTCCAGGAGTAAGAGAAAACCAAGAAGCCAAGAGGCAGAATGGCTCCACGTTCAAGCAGCAGCAATAGGGCTGCTCTGTGCCTGTCATCCTGGTCCTGGCCCTGGGCACCACAGCAGTCTGACCATTTCATGCTGATGTCACCCAGAGCCCCATCCTCAGCCTCCTGCTACTTACGTTGTTCTTTCTGAAGTGACAGCTCTGCGTCACTAGGTAGGACTTTACGTACACATTTAAAAATCAGTCTCTCCACCTGTAAAATTTAAAAGGAAAAAAGATGGGAGAAAAAAAGGAAAAAGCTATTTATTCCAGTCTCATTATCTTAAATTGGTTTCCTTCTCCTTGGGTGAGAAATTTTGCATTTCTGAGGCTTGTTTGAACCTTCAGCATCCTCATTTCCACGTTCTTCACTGCTGACAGAAAATAACAGGGACACTGCTCAGTTCTGATACAGATTTGCCATGCCATTTTCTGTTGGCGGCAATTTTCCAGATAAGGAAACTATCTGTTACTGTACACCTCAAACTTTTCATTTTGCTGTGATCTTGCATTCAGCAGGAATTAATCCAGTAATCTAGATGTACTGGAGCTGGGGTCATCTCCTCTCATTTTACCAACAGAGAAGACAATTTGAAAACGTTTTTTTTACAAATTACAAAAACACAGAGTAACCACTTTTTTCTATCTCTGTTCAACATATATCTCTTAACACTTGTTCTGGCCTGGAATTCTACTCCAAGGATAGCATCTTTCTCTGAGGAGTAGGTGCCAAGTTGCCATGTGCAAGTATCTCCCATTGACTTGTGAATAACATAAAAAATGGAGACTCCAACAGCAAGAGGCACACAGGAGGTGATGATAGGATGATTGTTACAGGACACAGGACAGCAGGAAATATTTTTGGTTTTTCCCCTGGAAAAGGAATGTTTCATTAGAAGTGAAGAAAAAATGAGATGTGAACTCAGGAAAATTAAGAAAGGCTTTTTGCAATGGATTGAAATCACTGCAGGCCAGACAGAACCAGCCAGGGGGAGATTCCAGTGCAGAAATAACAAACATAAAGAGTATAAATGCGTTTCTACAGATTGAAAATTTGCTTGAGTTTCACGTCTCCTCCTTCAGGTTTCCAAAGGTCCTTTGGGGGGTTTTGTTGTTTGTGGAGGTTTTTTTCAAACTGAGAACCAGATTTGAACAGTTATCCTCTCATAACTGATCTTCTCCTTCCTTGCCCACACAAGCCCTCCTCTTCCCCGTCTGTAAGGAACAGCCCCAAGAAGTCATCACAGCCATCAATACCCAGCTTCAGCATTTTGACCTTGTACATCAGGGGACAGGAAAACAATACAAAACAGAAGGAGGAATCTCAGACACTTGGGGAATATTTTAAAGGGCTGATGTGATTTGCTCAATGGAGGTACCCACCTGGGGTTAGCCCATGGCACTTCCTCATGGGAAGAGGTGCTTTTAGGCAAGAGGTGCCCTGAGCTAATTCAGTTTCCTGAAGTGGTGTAGTTGTTACCTGTTATCAGTTGTGAGATAGATCTATCCTAAATGCATGAGTCAGGACCCCTCTGCTGAACTGAGATTTGCACAAAGTCCTTTCTCAATAAAGAAGCTACAGCAAAGATGACTGAGATTTCATCTGAACAAAAGTGAGAAACAATTCATAAAGAACATCTGAACGCGTGAAAGGGAAGAGAGGTTTGATTGGGAGGACCAAGACCATTAGGTTTCTGCATGAAGTCCAAATGCAATTTTAGCTCCCTATTGCCAGTGAAGCGTTCAAAGTCAGACAGGATGACAAGAACAATTACGTCCCTGCAGCTCTCACTGAAGTGAGACATTCAACTGCAAGAACAGACAAAGCTGATAGCGACTATTGGATGAAGAAACATGATTGAAACATTAGGACTGAGAAACACTTAGAAGCATCACTTTTTATTGGTCTGAAGGACCATGCAGTGGTATAAAACTCTGCCTGTTCTTCTGCAGTCAGTAGACAAATAGGGGATCAGCAGGAAAAGAAAAATATGGGAGCATTGTAAGGGGAAACCCCTAGGGAAGGCATAGCAGTGCAAAGAATTGCTTGACAACATCCAAGAAATAAATGTACTAAAAAAGAGTAGTAGGTTTGTCTGAAGGGTTCATTTGCACAGAGAGTTACTTTTTAAAACTTATGCTCCTTTTAGCTCTCTTTAGCTCAAGATGGAAGGCAGAGGGAAGGGAAGGAAGGAAAAGACTCTAGCAGAGAAAGAGAAAAGAAAGAATAAAACCAAAGTTGTAAGGTCAAACCAAAATCCAAAATTCAGATTGAAAGGTTAATGAATGCAAATAGCTCAACTGGGGTGCATCATATTGAAAACTAGCAATCATGTTGAACAAGGGAGTAATCAAGAAAGGATGAAAACTAAACACGCTGGGCCATGGAAAAGGCACAATTAAACTCTCTTGGTATAAGTCCAATGCTTTTTCATGGAGATACATCCAGTGCAAATGAGGGCCATAATTGGAAAATATGATTTGCCACCTCATTCTTTTCCTACTGAAAACATTTCTGCTGCTCTCATTTTTGTATGAACAGCTGTTTTTACAAATATTTCTAGTTTTATATAGCCAGATTTAATCCATTAACTTTCCTCCAAATGCTCTCAAAGCTCAAGGTGAAAGCAGCAATGCTGCACAAAGTGCCATTCCTAATCACCACAGCTCAAGGGCTCAAGGTGTCATTGGACACAGGACCAAGCAGTGCTCCCAGGCAGGTTCGTGAACAGACATCAGCAGAGGTGAGGGCCTAAAAACCAACCTTGAAATGGTACAGGAAAAAACAGTGAGAAGCTTGCAGTATTTGGACAGTTTGGTCAGCAGGTCTGTGCACAACTGCTCTGCATTGCAGATAGAGAACTTCAGAGCAGGGAAAGTTTTGAATTCATGCTAAACATGGGAGCCAGGTATGCTGTACCTGAATGCAAGTATCTGTCTGTGACATTCTTTCACTCACACAAGCTGCATGCGGTTTCTGCAGGAAGTTCTTTTGTTCCAACCCATGAAACCACAAAGAGAATGGGTTGACAGAAGTGTGCAAGGAAGTTGCAGCCTTCCCCATTGGCATCACCTGGGGCACTACTCTGCAACACACTGTGGAGAGGGTAAAGCCTCCCTTCTTCCCAGCTCCTGGTTAAAACGCTTTGGATGCTTCCAGCCTGAGAAGCTGCCTCTGGATTTTCCTCAGAAATTGCAGTATGGCATTCAAGGAATGTGAAACTGTGGTTTTTTCTTCAGCAGTCACGCTAAAAGAACTTAAGCATAGATCAAGACAAGGTAAACAGACTGAATTGTTCCATTAAATAATAATTTTTTTCAGTAACAGTTATGCAGCATCTCAAAAATCTTTCTTTTCCCTGCTTTTTCCATTCTGTTTTTTTTTAAGAGTATTAAAAAAGCCAAACAAATAATTAGAGGATCAGTCCATATGTCTGCTATAACTGAAGATTTCTGAACCTAATATGATTCAGGGTTTTTGTTTGTTTGCCCCACAGTCTGGCTGCTTCTTAGCTGTGGATTATGGTCTGTCATAGTAAAGCAGATTTTATCAGTTTTAAACTGAAAGAACTTTCTTAGGTGAGTATTTTCAAGCTGAAAAAATCTGTAAACCAGTAAAAGTGTTTGGCTTGAAGCAGATGAGTTGGGATGTGTTTTGGTGCAAAAAACCGTTGGAGATCTCATTAAATTCTCGGGGGGACAGAGACTGGGAGCCTCACCTTCTGCAAGAGGTCTGGATTTTATTAGACTACGTGCTGTGGACCTTCATATTCAATAAAATGAGACTTTGGATTCTATATGTTTCTTAATTAAAGTGTTTCTTAGGAAAATCTGCTACCTAAAAGAAGATACCAGTAAAAAAAGAAAAGACTATCTATTTTTTGATGCAATAGTAAAACCTAAAAGAAAAAATGCATTTCAGTCCTTCAGAACTTAATACTAATGGTTTGGTTTTTTAAAAATCTACCCTGTTGTAGCACATTTTCAACATCCAGTTCTGACCTTGGGTACTGGTCAGGGTCTCAGTCCCATAAGATTTACAATAAATGAGGATACCATACAGTGATACAAGACAAAGGAAACTGAAGAAACAAGTAACTTGTTTCTTTTTTTTTAGACTGAAAAAAAAAAAAAGGGAATCAAGACAAACATCTGATGACTCTGCATGAGTTAAAAAAAAATACAGAAAAATGAAAGAGAAAGGTCACCTTCGTAGCTCAGGCTGTGCTTTGTAGTAAGGGTTTTGCCCTGGGATTTTCTTCCTAAGAGAAAGTCAAACAAAACAAAGAAAACAGTCTTCAGTCTGAGGGTGGCAAACATATCCATAAATGTGCACATTGGTTCCAATGCAAGGTGGATAAAGCAAAAAAATATTGGGATTGTTGAAAACAGATTAGAGGCTGCCCTTGGAGGAGTCAAATACAAGGACTGGACAAACCTTGATAGGCAGAGGGACCTTTACTCATTCTCAGAGTGACTATACAGTTTCCTCTTAATAAGACATTAAGTTACACTGCTGAAATTATGTGATTTCAAGGTCTGAAAGGGGCTATTAATCTTTTCTCAGTAAGCCCAGAAGTAAGTAGATAGACTCGAAGACACCTGCCTGAAACAAAGTGTTATTTAACACATTACAGAGAGCATCTTTAAAGAGTTTGCTTTTTAAAATGGGGAGAAGATGGTAGAATCATCATCCACATAAGCAAAAAAAACCCCAGCACAATGTATAAAGTTTCCAAGAGTAAAGAGCAAAACATAATTTTTTTTTTGATTGGTTGGTAGGGGGTTTTTTGCTGGTTTTTTTAAGTTTATTTCTACTTGTATAACTCCCACACCAGTAAAACAGCCCTGAAAATGAATCAGCAGTATTAACTCCCTTGGCAATGATGTGCTGTGGGGGCAGGTTCTCCTTTCTCATGTATAGTTAAGAAGTGCATTTGTTTTCCTTTCTTTTATACTGAACATACTGTTCTTTGTCCTCACCAGGAGGAAAACAATCAAACAAACAAACAAACAAATCCAACCAATAAACCAAAAATAAAACCCCAAAACTGAAAGCCCACATGAAGTCAGAATTTATTTCTGTATTAATAAATGAGGGCTGTTAGAGTCTGTTAAGAGACTTGGGAGTGTGTATGGAGAAAAAGTCCCTTAAGTGCTAACCTAAAAATTCCATAGAGCTTTTTTTATGCAAGTTCTGGAAAGAAGCTTTATTAAATGATTTACTCTTACTTTAGACACAGCACTTACCTTAAGAGAATCTGGCTGGAAGCTGTCTGCAGCCTGCTGTTAAAAACACTGCCTTGTGCCAAAGCAGGACTGCCGGAAGATGGGACGAGTAGATCCAGAGACTCACTTTTGTGTGGGCTTTTTGAGGTGGTTTTCTTTGCTCATAATTGGCTTTCATCAGCAATGCAGTTACTGCAAACACTGCACTGGGTCTCAGTCAGGCACTGTTGGGTCTGGTGGCAACACTGGTGGCACTAGCGTGAACAATTTGTGTGTGGGGAGCTGTGCGTGGCTGACAATTTGCTGTGACCTGCTCCTTTTTGTCCAGACCTGGTGATATCTCCAGTTGCCTAAAATATAACTAATGCTGCAACTACCACCCTGTTTTGCTGCTCTGGGTCTGCCAATTCCTCTCACATCCTCCTTCCCTAGTGCATACATCAGTTTATCTTCCTAATTATCAAAAACCTCCAGTTACTTCTGCCCTACCTGTCCTTCTTGTCAGTTAGCAGCTAGGTTAGCTCCTTCCTTTACTCTTTAGGGGGCTGTGTTGCTGATTTAAATCCTTCTCCCTGCCCCAAATTCCTTTCTAAAATAATTTATTTTATGTATGAGATAAATATAATTTTAAGTTTTATATCAGTTTATTTTAAGTTTTTATAAGTTTAATATAGATTTAAGTTTTAAGCCTATCAACCTGTCTGCAGCTCAGCCTCACCCCAAAACCCATTTTGGGTTAAAGCAGCAGCTGCCATGAAAAACCGGCTGAGCAGCAGCTGGTGCGTTGCCACAAAACCTCTTGACTGGGAATCAAGAGCACAGTACTTTGCATTAAAGCTTGCCATTACTCTCCTTACTTCAGACCTTACCACTACTGCTTGTTATTAATTTCCTTTTCCTGTTACAATTTCTCTGAAAACTGAGGCAAGTTCTTGGCACCTTGAGCTAAAGCTCACTGTGCAGTAGGATTCGACCTGGCCAGCAGTGTCACTCTGCATGACATGCACAGAAGGGGAGGAATTTTTATGTTTAGGGCTGTTAGTGGAAAGTTGTGCACTCTGGCACTGAAAAACTCAACAGATCTTAGCTGTCACATCCTTGCAGCCTACAGCCTTTATCCTACTAGGTACCACAGAATTTTGAATATGGAGATACTAACATATTAGCATGTTTGTAGCCTAGCCATGTGGAGGTGGTGTTTGTTGTTTGCTTCACAGACTGATCCTCCACAGCCTCTCACTGCAGAGCTCCTCTGAAAACAAAAGCCAGCTTAGTCAGTTCTCCCGTATAAGCAGCACTTCTTTGAAGAGATGCAAAGAGGCTTTCACAGCTGTAAAAAAAGCAATGGCAGGACACTTAATATACCTTCCTTCTATATTATCTCTGGATTGCAGAAGGGCTACAGTATTTGTACAAGATTATGGTGTGCTGCATCTGCCTGGGAAACTATGATTTTGTGGGTTCCTTGTGAACTGTACTTTAAAATATCAAACACCTCCCATTTTCTCTTAACAGCTCTTAAACCTCAGCTTCCTATTTCTTAATCTGTGCCCCTCAGCTACCGCCCACCTCCCTGCCTGCTGTTCTCAGACTGGTCTGTAGTACCAGGGGCAGAGGCTGAGCAGAGCCTGGGGATGAAGGAGATCACTCCTGTCACACTTTGGTGCTGGGTCGGTCTTGGGCTGGGGGGAAGGAGTAGCTCTGTGGATGGTCTGCAACATCCCTCTCCTGCAGCCCTTTCCCTTCTGGACTTGATGCACGTGGGCTGTGGAGCTGCAGGGCACAGACCAAAGCGCGCCATGCCAGTCTGAGGCAGAGGAACTGGGGACAGTGATGTTCCTGAAGAGCAGCCACAAGGGCAATCTGTCCTTTCTCAAAGGCATGGATGGCTGCACTGAGAGCTTCTCCTCGCCACTGGCTGTCCACCCTGGCTATAAGCAGGGTCTGTTAAAATGTTCACATTGTGTACAAGCGGAGGCGCCTAACATGGTGCCCCTCACACATTGCCCTTCCTCCTCTGATGAGGAACCAGGAAACCTGAGAGGAGGGAGAGCTGTAGAAATGGCAGCTCTCCCAGAATAAGGAAAGCTGAGAGTTTGGACAAACTGTGAGGTTTGTGCTTTCATAAGGCTAAGGTTGTGGGATGGCCTCACAAAGGCCACCAAGAGCTGCAGTAAGTAATAGGTGATCTTAAAATGGTTTGGGTGCTGCTTGGAGGGATAATTCCCAACTTTGTTGACAAACACATGGATCTTTCTCATTCCCCACACCCTCTAGAATGCCCACCCAAGCTGGAGGGCATGGCTGTGTCTGTTGGGCAGATGTGTCTTTGCACAGTAATCAGCTGGGCTGTGGAGATGCTGCCTTTCTGCCAGGCAATAGGACAGTCCCACTGTAAAGATCTCACCAGCTCTCAAAGACAGCCTGAACCTCTTGTAATCTGCTTCTTATTCCTTGCTTTATATGTATCAACATATATCTCAATTGCCTCAATATTCTCTAAATAAAGCATGAATAATTTTTTTTCTTTCTTTCCTTCATTACGAAGATCAACTTGTTAAAGTCTAAATTGCTGGGGTCTACACTACTACATTCTTATAGATAATTAGAAAACAGATAGACACAGGTCCATTATATGTAATTGGGTTAATAGGGATTTTATTTTGCCTTTCAGCTGTCAATGATGCCATTGACTACAGATGCATTAAGAACTCTTAGAAAATCTCACTGGTCTCTGTGATTGCATGTTTTGACCATTCTTTTGCCACCATCTCAGAAGCTGAGTGGTAGATAAAGAAAGAAGATAAAGTGCTGTGTTCCATTAGAGATCCAAGTTTAGAACCTCAGAGAAGTTATAAAGACAGGATAGCATTTAATATTGCTAGAAAGCAACTACTAACAGCAACTACTAACATGCCTCTATACAAATGTCAGCATCTCCCTCAGCAGCAGCTGCTCAGTCTTCTTTTTCAGGCCCTAGAACAGGCACCAGGCAGCAGCAAATTTGCTGTCTTTCCTGCCAATAATGTTTCAAATATTTGTGCTGTTCATGTAGTTTTATTATCACTCATTCTGATAATATTGTTACTAATGATATAAAAAGCTGCATGACTCAGAAACCTCCTCTGCAAGAACCTGAAATAAGTGTAAAAATATGCAGTTTCTGCACGTGAAAGACAGACATTTTTCCTTTCCAACAAAAGTTGCAAACTGTACATCTTTTTAATGCAAGTAACCAGACTCCTGAGAGCCATCTCACTAATGTGAAGGGAACAGCTCATCTAAGTACATTTGTTCATATTTTATTTGCTCTGTTTCACAATGTTCAAGAGTTGTTACTGTCTTTAGAATTACACATTTTAAACTGAAGCTATAGAACAGTTTTTAGCCGTGCAAGTCCTAATTCAATCTGCATTTTTTATAATTTTACTGGGTATTTCTTAGATGTCCAGCTGGTGGGAGATTCAAAAACAACTCATAAGTTGCTGATCACCAAACCCACTGGCAGAGGATACCCTGACCCTTCTTTGTCCCATCACCTATGTCTTATTATAGAGATCGATTTATAGCAGCTGTTAAATTTCACCCTGGAAATTCAGTGATTGCTGACAAAACGCAACCATCACGTAATAATTTCAGCATCTGCAGAACTGGGCCATTAGACATTTCACTGATAAATAATGCTGCTGGCTGCCAGGGTCCAGATAGCCTTGACATGAAGGTTACCCACAGCAGAACGACTGGAGTCTGAAAAATGAAGCATGTGTTCATTTGTTTGGAGATCTATTTGAAAATACAATTCAGCATGTGCTAAATTAACGATCACAGGCAGAGATCAGATGGTTGGTACAGGAGAAAGAATCCACACGCCATGTGCCTGTTTCTGCTGTGATGTGATGGGAATTAGTTTAAATATATCTCTTACATCTGTTGATTTTTGTTTCTACTTTTGAGTAATAATCCAATCTGCATCAGTACTTAAAAAATAATTTAGCTCCATACTGCGGCAAAATTTATTATAAAACCATAAAAAAACCAAAATGAAGATTGCCCAAGTCCCAGGACTGTAACAACATAAATGAATAGGGATGGATAACTCATTTTAGCACACACATGCAATATTATTTAAGCTGGCAGCCTGCTGGGTTTCTTTATTATATCATAAGCAACCTTTAAGATTATGTAACAGCTGTAAATATAGCACTGAAGCAATTCACGGTTAAAAGAGGCTTGACGGAAGCACTGTCTTTCTTAATTATTCAGCAATCAGACTCAGAGAGCCTCTGTTGATCCAGCAGCAGCAGACTTCTGCCCTCCAGTGTAATTCTCACTTCTGCTGAGCATCCAGCGGAACTGAAGCACCGTTCGGAAAAAAAAGGGAATTTATCTCCTTTTCCATGATAAACATAATTTGATACTTTTTGTCATACCCGATTGCCTTTTTTTCATAACCACTGAGCTAAGTGCTGTGTCAGAGCCCAGGTGCCCATAGAGACCTTAGGTCTGCAGCTTTGTCCCTATTTAGGGCCACTCTGAAGCACCTGGCTGGTACTTTGTAATCACACACACAGGTACTTTCCTGAGCTGGTAAGAGCTAATTATGTGCATACACAAGTGATCTTCACCTTTTTGGCCAGATCAGCTTTGAAAATGCTCCCTTTTATTCTATTCTAGTAGAACTGTGTTTCTGCAGTTCTAAAACACCTCACAGATTCAGGCTAATTTCAGAGTGGTTTTAGTTAAACACTCTGTGCCCTAATGCAGGACGGGGGGGTCCACTCTCTTTCTCTGTGCATCTCACATATTATTAGAGCTACACCAAAAACTAAAAGCTTGGTAAAGACTCTAAGCAGGACCATACCAAGCCATGCTTCTGTGACCTTACTGTCAGGGATTTGCAGTTTGAGGGATGAAATGTTGGATGTGGTGTTTATTTCCCCAAACTATGGAAACAACTATCCCAGAGGACAGTCTTCCCCTGCATGTCCTCCTGCCTGAGGTGAGACCCTCAGGGGTGCAGATACTGGGCTCCTATGGAAGGAGTCACAGGACACTGCTCTCCCTTGGGACTGGTTGGCATGAGAATCCTCTCTCCAGGTGTGTCTCCAATATTCCAAATACCTTGCCTTGAAACAGCACATAATGCTCTCTTTTTTTCAGATAGTCAAAATTGGTGGAGTAGCCATGACAAGGCTCATTTAAGGGGAATGAGGTTGGAGCACAAACATAACACCCGAAATGGAACTGGGCCATAGATTATACCATTAGGTTTCTGAGCTGTAGTATATATTTTAAAACCATAGCAAAATTCTGGCTGATCTCAGTAGTTTGGGATTTAACCTGTAAAATCAAAATGGATTCAAAATGTTTTATTTTGGAAATACTGAAGTACTGTATCAATTCAGATAATAATAAAGCCAAGATTTGTACAAGGAATGAAGAAAAGGAGAAACAAGAGAAACATTCAGAACACAGGGCAGCAGTGAGAATCAGGTATGCTTAAGAACAATCTTTGTCATGTCCCTGAGGACTGCTGGGGAACTGGTCTCACGTAATTGAGTGGAAATGCCATCTTACCTGAAATAGTCTTACAAAAATATTTGTTCTGAAAAATGCATTTTCTGGGAAGGAAGCAGAGCAGAAAAAGATTTTTGACGTAAATCTTCATAAACAGCTGTACTTTAATAACTGAGTCCAAATATAAAAACGCAATTGCAGACAGTATGAGCATGGGTTAATATTTTTTTACCTTCCCAAGAATAGACTAGACTCTCCAATAAATATGCCCATAAGTTTTACTTCTAAAACTGTTGAAAATTTTATATGAGTTTAATACTAGAGGGACTTGGATTTCTACTAACATTTCAGGACCCCAAATTATTTTCCCAATAGATATTTGATATTCTTGTCTTGGCTGCCTTGCAGGAAATATTTTCCTCCAATGTTTAAGAATGTACATCGGGGAAGAACTGGGTTTTTTTGAGGCTAGAAAGGAGCTTTCATCTGGCTTCTATAAATTTAGGACAAAACCAGCAAGCAATCCAACTTACTGCAATCTCAACTGCATACTGTTTAAATTGTCAGGTTCACAGAAAAATAAATTACATTCTGGCTGACAGATTTATCTTCTCTATAGATGTGAATAATTTGAAAAGAATTATCAAGATGCAGTTACATTTTATGGATTTCATGTAATTTTCAAAATTTCATAGTGTGGAAGTACCTTATTTGATGGGAGATGGATCTTTAGCTCATTAGTTAGGAACAGGTCTAGAATACTTTGACCCTCGGCAAAATTGCATTGTCACTTCTGCGTGTATCAAAGGTGTATTTAACTGTGTTTTTCTCTCAGTTACGGCATCACTGCTTCCCACTGTTTCCTGAAAGCAGAAACAATCTACCTAAAATATTCTCCTCTGTCAAAGTTTTAATTTTGTTTCTATGTAAATAATGCATATGTGCAGGCACTAGCGCTGCTGTCATTAACTGGGAATAAACCTGGAGCTTTCAGCTCTGAAAGTACAGACCCACACAATCTGAGCAAAAGAAGCAGTTCTGTCACATACTATTAAATAACAGGCTGCTGCAGCCGCCGTTACTCACCATCGGGAGGGTGAATCTGCATGCATTAAACACTGTTTATAATATTAAATGTGGAGGTGCCAGCAGACACTGTGGAGCCCTCATTTGATCAGTTTTAAAGGGTAGAAATCAGGCATGGCATGAAGAGAGGTTGCTCGTGGCTTTGCTTGCAAGCACGTCTGTCTCACTGCTGCTCTCCCTGACTGCTACAGTCATTAACTACCACGGCTGCGTTATTCCAAACAAACCACACTGGAAGCAGCTACTGCAAATGAAATAATTAGTCAGCTCTGTTTTGCTGAATGTTAATAGGCTAATTGTCCTACAGACACTTAATGAGAGCCTGTACCTTTTCTGTGTGTGAAGTAGTGAAAGCTTACTTAAATGCTGCAAATGTGCCTCAAATGATCCAGCTAGAGACACTACATGCTGCAGAGGGAAAAGCAAAAAAAGTTCTTTTTTCACAAGTCTCAAAGTGATGAAATCTCGATTGCAGGGGAAGGCTGTCTTGATATGCCTGAGAAATAACCCACTCCATTGATATTCTGTCAGAGTCTTTCACTGCTGAAGATAGAGAAGTAAAACAAATAAATCCCGTCACTAAGGAGCGAGCTGAACTCAATACAGTGCACAATGTTTGCAAGGTCAACTCCCTGCTCTCTATAGGCAGGTCTGTTTGTAACTGCTGTGTTCAAACCAAAGCCCACTGTCGATCCCCATGTGCTGACAGCAGTTACTCTCACATTGAAGCCAAAATAATAAATCTCACCAAGCATTCTTCAAAAGGAGACCTGCATCCTTCGGGGTTAACTGTGCAGAAGAGGAAAACAATTTCAGAATGGAGTCAAACTTTAAAATACACTCTGGAAAAGCTTTGAAAATCACTTGGGCTCTGGGAGGGGAAGAGTCCAGAAGTCACACTGATTTTTCCATCAGTCTTCTCTTTCCAAACAATATTCATTTGTCTAGTTGTAATCCATGTTTCCTGTATGTTTCACTTCTATTATTCTGTGCCTAAACTTGAAGAACCCCTTTACCATAATTTTTTGACATCTCTCTTCGCGTTTCAAGCTACATGAAGTGGGCACAATTGAAGTGATGTGCTGCCGAGGAGGAGTGGATCCTCTGTCATCTTCTGCACAACTGTCACACCCACAGAGCACGTTCACTCGGTGAATACACAGATTAAGACGTGTGCAGCTCCTTTTAGCTGACCACACCCATGCTCATTGCCTTCCTCATCATCCTGAAAGAGGCTGAATGAAGTTCCCCCCTCCTCAGAGGTGTCCATTCCACAGGAAGGGGGCACAGCAATGGGTTTTACGGTCCCCAATGACTCAAGAAGGCATCTGATCCTTCTGCTAGGACACCAATAAGCAGCTTATGGGAATCAGCCTCAAGTCCTGAACCCTCCTACACACATTTTCAAATCAAGAAGAGAATAAATGATTGAGGCAGAGAGCAGATGTTTAGGCCATGGCTGCTTATAGCTTGAAAGAGAAAGACATTTTCCTCTGCTGATATCAAAAAGGCTGAGTTGCTTAATTCTCTTGTTTGAGGGAAAATAAAAGCTGTTTTGAAATGCTACCCTATCTTGAGGTGGTACCCACAGGTCTGCTGAGGAGCAGTCATGACCAGCCAACTGCAACACATTAACTGGAAAGGACAAAATGGGTAAAACTATCAACCTGTGCTGTACAGAAGAACTCAGTGTACACCTCACCACTCTTCCTGTCTCATTAAATTATACTAAATCAAATCAAATCACCTCTGAGGTTTAGATGGTAGAAATGTGCACAACAGGGATCTGTCTGGGCTTTAAGTTCTGCATGAAGTGTGGGTAAGAGGAATGTGCCTTTGCAGCTCAGTTTCATTGATATGTGAGCTAGTATTCATGTCAGGTTTTCTTTAAAGGATACTTGAATGACTCTATTTTTAGATTTTACTGTGATGTTATTTCATCAGCTATTGCATGCATAATGCATCATCAGCAACAAAAATTTTAATCATAGCATAAATCAGCCAAAAGATGCTACAAGAAATCAAAGTCCAAATTGCTTTGCTTGGGGACTCAAGTAAATGTATTTTGATTTTTAATTTCTAAATTCAGAGAGGCTATGGGGAGCATGCTCCCCAGATGTGTAGCTGGTTGGTGAATGTGCGTTGCAAGGCCACTCAGGTTCAGTGCCAAAACCTGAAACATCATATTTCAATCTGAAAGCAGCTTTTACAGTTTTTGCTTAAGAGAAATTGAGACCACAATTTGGGTCTCTCATCTAAATAATTCAGTAAAAGTACAGCTCCTGATTGATGGCCAAAAACCACCTGCTGATCATTCACAAAATCCAAACCACAGAACAAAAATCTGCAAAGTAATTTCAGTGTAGTCCCCCAAGACCCAGCAAGGAAACCTTTCACAGGCACAGAACACTCAAATAATTCCAGCTTAATTTCCAACAGAAAAGAAAGAGTAATTATCTGGGGCTGTGTCCTGTTATTAATGTGTTAAGGAAATAGAATTCAAATCAGACAACTTACAGAACAGCACGGAGAACTGAAAGGGGATTAACAAACCTGTTTTTCAGCTGGAAAAGCATTTTACTCATTGCTGCTGGTTTTTTTATGGACAATCCATTTAATCTAGCTCAACAGCTTTAAAAAGTGGGTCAAACATGTTATTTGTGGGGTCAGATTTGCGGGGCAGGGCATATTCCTTTTCCTTGCAGATAACATGGATGTGAGAGCACCAGCCATTTCAGCGAGGAGAGGCTCAGCTGTTTGTACCAGCAGGTGTCTGCTCCTTGTTTCACACTCTCTGGGAAGCAGAGGCAGGACCAGCTCAGAGCATGCTCTGTACAGGGACAGCTTGGACTTGAAAGGAAGTGCTCAAGAATTAGGGCACCTCCTGCTTCCTAAATAGCTGTCCTAGGTGGGATGGATGAGCCAGATC
This sequence comes from Oriolus oriolus, assembly GCA_013400235.1. Taxonomy (NCBI): domain Eukaryota; kingdom Metazoa; phylum Chordata; class Aves; order Passeriformes; family Corvidae; genus Oriolus; species Oriolus oriolus. The sequence continues at coordinate 28,636 of VXBT01007672.1, forward strand.
TAGGGAGCAGAGCAGCAGCTGGACATCTCCATCCCAACGGAACAAACATCAAAGTATCATTTAATTGGAAGGCCATACCTATGACAGCAGGAATATTTTTTTCCTAACCTCTATGACTCTTCTTCAAAGTGTTTTATCTTTTGCAGGGAAAATCTTTCTCCTCCACACCTCTGCAATCTGGAAGAGCCTTTTGTAATTCTTTGTTTCATGGCTCTATCACATTTATCTTCAAGTTATCTCTTTCCTTTGATTAGGCCTTTTATTTCTCTTTCCCCTGGGTTATCCACCTCTGTTTCCACAGTACATAACTGAGCTGCTGAATATTCATTATTGGTCCCTAGAGTCAAATAAAGATCTCCAGGGGAGGATAAAACCCTCCTTGGTTGTGTTTTGGTTAGATTAGAGCCAAAATACTAAATGTAACTTGGTATGCTATATCTCCCCTTAGTTTAGAAAGAATTGGAGAGGGAATATTTATCCTTTCGTAAGGGAAAGGAGGGAAGGGAAGACAAGGGGGACTGAGAGGGAAGGAGAGAGGAGGAAGACAGCAGCCAGGCAGTCAGCAAGAAGGGGAAAGACTACAGTCCAGCCACCATGATGTGAAATTCCCCTCTGTCCTGAAACCACGGTGTTTACTGAGGGTATTGCATCACTTGCTTGCCAACAGTGTCACAACAAAGACTTTCAAAGCAGCAGGATGTCACTGTTGGGGTGGCCGAACGACACACATACATACAGGTAGTGCCTCAAATAAGGGCCAAAGGCCGTTTATTAACAAAGCAGCTTCTTTTTATGCACTTCTGTATGTTATCATTCATGTTACACAGTCATTGGCTGCTAAGTTACTACAATAGACTCATTGGCTGTATTAACTACAATATACTGCCACTGGCTACCCATAGCATAAGTGGTCAAGAATGCAGAAAAATACCAGGTGCAGAAATGTTGCTGGTTTTCTCTTTCTATTTGTTGGGGTTTTAGAATTTTGTTGTTGTTGTTGTTGTTGTTGTTGTTGTTTTGTTTTCTTTTTATTCTCTTTGGGAATTTTCCCCCATACATGTTTTGGGAGGGGCAAGATACTTGGAAGAAACAAAAGATCTGGCCACAGGGGGAGGGGTCCGGCTGGCCTCTTTC
>VXBT01007672.1:30250-45953 GCA_013400235.1 Oriolus oriolus
GTTTGTTTTGTTTTATATATATATATATGTTAGTAAAGAACTGTTATTCCTATCCCTCATATCTTTGCCTGAAAGCCCCTTAATTGCAAAATAATAATAATTCGGAGGGGAAGGGGTTGCATCTTCCATTCCAAGGGAGGCTCCTGCCTTCCTTAGCAGACACCTGTCTTTCAAACCAAGACACTATTGTTTTAGATTTCTTGCTATTGTTTTAGATTTCTTCTAGATTTCTTTCAAATGAAGTTGATACTACATTTCAAGGGTAGAAACGAATTATTTTTCTTCTTATGGGCTTTTCTCACAGTAGAAGTTAACCACGTCCAGATTAAGGTCTGTGAAGCCTTCAGACCTGCTGTTGGCCTCAATAGCAAGAATAAAAAATTCAAGCAACTAACTTTTATTCAGTCAAGCAAACCTGCCAGAAACAATCTCCCTTTGCAAGCAGAGGTCTAACAGTGCCAGCAGTGCTTCAGATGGTCTAGCCATTAATGGGACAGAAGGTCATACATGCCTGAGCTTTGACACACTGCTTCACTAGTTAGAGGCATGGTTTCATTCCCTGGGGATCCCAGCCCCACCAGAGCACGTACTGCAGCAAGGGAAGGCTGTGTGCAGCCTGCTACCCTGCCTGCTTTGAGCCCTGTTCCAGCAGGGACATCCCCCTGGCTGGGGATGGAGGCAGCAGGGACAGCAGCGTTCCCAGGGGCCAGTTCAGGGCACCTGGAGGTTCCATTCTGAGCGTGGACTGGTTGGTTCATCCTTGATGAATGCCCCATCTGATATTGCAGCTTATAAGCTGAACAAACAGATCAGGAAAACACGGCAATTTGGAAAAACAAACCAATTTTTTTTTCTTAATAAAATGATCTGCATGACAGAAGTATTTGAACAGTTTTGGATTTGTTAGGCAAATGCCATGTTTGACTGTAGTAAATACTCCTAATATTCTCATTTAGCAAGATTTCAGTTTGACCTTTTCATACTTCGCCCTATGTGAAATATTCTCCTGTGACTGTGGTTGGAACACTAATCTAGATCTATGTCCAGGGATATAATGAGTCTTTAAAAGCATGAGCAGGAGAGAGGAAAGGCTCTGGGCTTTCTAGGAAGGTAGGAGGGCATACTCCTGAGTGGGATACAGCTGGACCAAAGTCTCCTCAAGCACCAGGTAAAATTTAACCTGATTTTCCTCTCCAGTCTGCACTGCTGGTGCAATTACACCATTGCAAGCTTCCTGTATCTTTGCCCAGGCCGTGTGCCTCAGCACAGGCGTTTATCCACCAAGGACCTGTGCAGCCAACCAGCGTGTTACACGTGCTACATTCTGTTTGTTACATTTGTATACACAAGTTCCCTTGGTGAACCTTTGTGCTGACATGCAGCATTTACATCCTGAGAGGCAATGACGGGATGCATCCCCATGATCATCACTCTCTACATACCCAAAGCAACTCCCAGCACTTCAAAGTTGCCTGTAATGCTGCAAAAAACCTGAAGTCCAGGACATACTGTCAGTTTAAAAGCAAAAAACAGATTTGTTATACAAGTCATATAAATTGCAAAGCAGTACCTTATGGGTGACGATCGGTCTGAATGACACTTCCTTTGCTGCTTTAGGGAGTTTTCAGAAACAATGTATTTTAATGAGTCACTGTAATGACTTGAAATCAAGTCAGAAAGAGAAACTTTCTGTAAAAGGCTACTTTTAATTTGGAACATGAGGTATTACTCAGGAAGCATCAAATATCTGTTACTCATGTAATGATTCTTTACAAACCTAGTGCAAAGCTTTTTCTTGGTAACTGCTGCGTTAATGGAAAATCTAAGCCCTGGCCCAAGATAATCATTGTTATTCTTATATTTTGAATGGTAAAAGGAAATAATTTTCACTCAGATTCTTTACCATGTATGTTTATAATCTTTCTTTCAAAACAAAGATAAATCTACTAAATATCCAGAACAAATTTGCTAGAGGTTGACAGTTTCCATGGGCTGGTGCTTCTTGGCTTAAACACCACGTCTTCATTTCATTGTTGGTTTTCCTTTGGCTGGTCTCAACATGAAGCTCGCGTGTTAAGGAAGCAAACAGTGAAAGGACAAAACCCACAAGTCCTGAAACTTAAAAACTGGAATTACTCACAGCCATCAAGTCTCTGCATGAGTTATAATTAGCTCCATTTTTCACCCACATGAAAATTAGTAAAGGACATGTGCAACCACTATACATAACCAGTTATACCCTAATGTATTGCGGGAATGTAACATATAGTAAGTGCTGAAGTATTGCTAAAATTTTTTTTAAAAATTAATCAGGAAAGACACAAATTCCTCCAAACACTTTGGCCAGGAAAGGAGGCTTCTGTCACTTTGTCTGATCACACAGATGGACCAGATGAATATTTATTTGTTCATGACAAACACACAAACACACAGCACTCAGTGCTGGTGTTTCCAAAGGCAGCACTGTGGAACTGGATCAGACCTTCCCGGGGGCTGAGGAAAAAGAGCAATCTGCAACTCTGACAGAATTTACAAACTTTCCGAACCATAAAATATGGTGTTTCATATCTGCCATGGAGAAGGTCAGGAGGTATGGAAAGTCTTAGCAAAGGCACAGAAACTCAAGTTCCACTGAGTCCTCATCATTAAAAGCTGTGCAATCACTAATTTATTAGCTAAAAGTTCAAGTCACGACATCCCAGTCATGTTCCAGTTTGAATAATTCCAGTCTGCACAGCTGAAACCCTCACTTGGTTAAGTGGACATCATCTGTGTGCCACCCATTCCTCAGCCTTTTCAGCACACTTGCTTTCCAGGTTTCCTCTTGTTTCCATCTCTTTGTTTTGAATATCTTTCCCCACACATGGGTTAGCTTGAGTCTTTTCCCATGCTGAGTTTCATTTTGTTATTTTCAGCTCGGCTCTGAATGAGTTAGATGGTGCTCATGCTGCAGAGCATTGCCAATCTTGTCATACCATCTGTTTCAAAAATTAGAGAGGAAGCTGAATTCCTTAATGGGATGAAATAACTGTACTTTGCTCTCGGAGTTTTCTTTATGGGTTATGTTTTTGTTCACTTGTTGATAGTTCTGTCCTTTATGGCCTTGTAATCTAAATACCATTATGTTTTCTGCCATTAAGCCTCCCTGAAAGCTTAATTTTGCCTAAGACTGCTGATGTTCTATACAATCCAATTTATTTTGCACTTTGAAGCAGAAAAGTCTTCACAGGTATTTCAAAAAAACTCAAGCAGTAATGAAGAACAGCATGTTTTATGAGATGATAACTAGATGGCTCTTCTACTGATTTTTAAGGCCATATCCACATAGGTTTCTATATCATCACCTAAAACAGCAAAAAGAAATGATTTTATAATTCCTCTTTAAAAATGCTTGTGATTTTTGCTTGAACTGAACCTTACTCATGCTCTTTTGTGAATCCTATTGCTTCTGCTTTAGATCTGGAGGATTTCAGAAGGGCCAGTGAGAATGTGCTCTTCTACCTGTACGGCAAACAAATGAAAAGCAAACTGGAAAAGGTCCAAGAGAAATATACAGCTACAGGAGTGAGGAAACATTGTTTCTCCTCTCATCAAACTGGAATTAAAGGTGAGTGCATAGGTCTGCAACAACTAGACATGATGAGGACTTTTTTTTGCAAAGTCACTGAGCATGTATAATACAATGAAAAGCTATACTTTCTCCTAATGCAGTCCTATGAATGTATGAGTGTTGGGGGTTTTCTTCAAAATTATTTCATTAATTTCAGTGTTTTCCAGTGACTGATCTGCCCTGCTTCTTCCAGAGGATGGCACTGTCCTCATCTGAGGAGCAAGGAACAGAGCACAGCTGACAGAATCTCATGATATGGGCCTTTCAGCAAGAGGGCCACCAGGAAATTTTCAAGTCCATAAATAAGCAGGAGAACGACTGAGGAAAATTACAGCAGTGGCAGGGGATTCAAGAGGAGCTGAACACTTCAACACTTGTTTGAAGCTCACATAGCAGCTGTTAACAGATTTCCCTGTTTCAAGCCCAGCTGCAAGCTGCTACTGATGGGGAGAATCACAGGTCTTGCAGTCCTTTTTCTTTGCTAACCAGGTTTATCTTCAGCACTTTAAGCTTTCTTCCTTCAACTGAACTTTTTCTTCTGCTGGACTTGCTAGAGCTCTTCTGGGAAAATAGAAGACAGTTGTAACTTAGGTGTTGAAGGCATGAACCACAGCACAAAGCATAGCTAGAAATAAGAGAGTAGCAGGGGTCTGTGGTGTCTCTCAAGCACATAAATCATCTGTAGTTACCTGCCCTGCAAAACACCCGAGTGAGCAGTGCCTCAGCCCATCACCTGTGGACAGATGCAAATCTCTCTCCTACCTGGAGCTGGGCAGTGGACAAAATGTCACTAAACAGTTCTTACCTTCCTCCTATCTCTTTACTTCATGCAAACAAAACACAGATTATAAAGTCATGGGAATGGATCCATTTTACAGGAGACAAACAAATTTAGAGGAGTTAGAGTGGCAAGCTTTTATGGCACCATCCTCCATGGTAAAGCGCTGTTATTGTTTCAAAGAGTAAGGTGCAAAAAACAGGATTAGAAAATAATAATTTCTGTTAGGAAGGATTAGACTACAGCTTCAACTTGAGAAATGTTTTTTCAGATTGGATCATTTTTAATAAAGCACTCATCCTTCCTCCATCTGATTTCATTTCCGAAGCCCTGAAGTCTTCCCTTTCATAGGCAAACTTCTTGGTTTTGTGGGATTTTTGATTGCATAAGGACCGCACATGTTCACATGATTTGAGTTATTTTTAATTTTTTATAATCTTTCAGATTAATTATTTATATGCACTTTTAGAAACTTTCAGGTTTGGTGTTACTAATTCAATGCATCTTTTCTTCTCAAATCCTTTTGATAGTGCTTTATTATGCAGCTCAGTTCAATCAATAATGAAGCTTCATTTTTTCAGTCCAATTAGTCATCACATTTTTAATACCCTACAAAATAAAAATGACAAAGTGATTTATTTTTCTGAGACCATGACCAAAAGTCTAGTACATGTACTCTAAACCACTCTTTTCCTCTAAAGTATAAATCAGTCTGTGGCACTCTAGTATGTTATCTGCACAAGACTGGATTGTGATTGCAAAGAATTTTGAATTCCTGCAGTGTCATATGCTTTGGTAGCAGAATAAAATTATTATACCATTATATCATACCATTCATGCTACCTAAAAGCATCTACTTACCTCTTCCCACAGCAGGCTCTGTACTAAGAGAAAATACTATTTTATTCTGTTCTGTAAGTGAAAGTCAGCATAGAGTTCAGTGCTCTAAAAAATCTCTGCCACTAGGACTTTCTCAGCAAAATAATACTATTAAGAGGATCTAGTCAGCCAGGAGGTTGAGTAGTTAAGCATCCAGATGTCAAAGTTCTGAGCTCATGTGTCTTTGTGGCAGAAATGAGCCATACAGAGAATCAATTTTCTTCTGAATCTGCACATTTTGGATTATTTATAGATGCTACCTCATCACTGAGGGTTTGGGTTTTTTTTTTATTTTGTTAAAGACCACTAACTAACTTGAAAGTGAGAGATGAAAGTGCCTAAAAATACCGATTTATGCCAGTCAGTCTGCAATGATACCTGTTAACCTTTGCTGCTAAAACAGAACTAGTTCTTGACAGTATTACACAAAAATAGACAAAAGTTACAAGAAATTCTCACATAGTCTGTAGAAGCTTCTAAATTTTTCTTGGCTTTTTTGATTATTTATATTTGTAGGTGCCTGAATTACCATGGATCCATGTTGGGTTTTTTTACTGTTTATATGCTAACAGGCTTTAAGTGTTTTCTAAGAAAAGCTTCTCTTTATTGAGAGAGTTTTTATTCCTTTAATATTTGTTGAGGAAAAGTCCGGCCCAAAACAAGGATCTGTCTTTATAGTGAAATTCAAGGAAAAAAAATCATTTAAAGTTACAGTGAGTTAACATCATCAGGATGGATGAATTATATGAAAAATACAGTTCCATACAAGCCTGCTACCCATATCACTTTTTTGATGGTAGCAGATCAAATTTAAGAGGTTCTTTTCCCTGCTACATCTACCCCCTTGGCAAAGCAGCTAAATGTGTATTCTTACCTCTCAACAGAGGAAATGGCTCAGTTTCCCAGTCCAAGTTTTGTTTAACATGTGGTAGTGGTTTGGCTGGGATAAAGGTTACAGGTGGCATAGGGTTGTGTTTTGGATTTGGGCTGGAAACAGCACTGATAACACAGGGGTGTTTTGGTTATTGCTGAGCAGGGCTTACAGAGAGCCAAGGCCTTTTCTGCTCCTCACAGAAACAAGTGCAGAAGGAGTTGAGAGGGAACAGAGCCAGGACAGGCAACCCCAAATGACCACAGGTATATTCCAGACCATATGGTGCTGTACTCAGCACATAAATCTGGGGAAGAAGAAGGAAGGGGAGACGTTCAGGGTGATGGTGTTTGCCTTCTCAAGCCACTGTTAGGCACAAGGGAGCCCTGCTCTCCTAGGGGCAGCTGACCCCTGCCTGCCCATGGGAAGTGGTGAATGAATTTCTTGGTTCACTTTGTTTGTGTGCTCAGCTTTCACTTTACCTATTAAACTGTCTTTATCTGAACTCACGAGTCTTCACACTTCCACTCTTCCAATTCTCTCCCCCACCCAGCTGGCAGAGAGAGCAAGTGGCTGCGTGGGGCTTAGTGGGGCCAGGGTTAAACCATGGCAGAGGTCTTGGCATCTCTGGAGTAGCCACGGGATGCCGACATGCAAAGGTTTCCAACAGGTAGTTTGCCCAAGTGGACAGTTCTAATCTGAGGGATGTAAATGGCAACGCTTTACAGGAGTCATGTGAGCACACTGATCCTGCAGCCTTCAAGGAAGGCAGAACAATTGTACTTTTACAGATTCATAAAAGCAAAATACTGTGCTACTTGTCCAAATTTATTGTTACAAGGGGTTGGGAAGGAGGAAGGAAGGAAACTGCAAGGATCGCGTTGCAGAAAGCAATCCCAACGAGAGGTGGTGCTGCACGTCCATTTCAGAGTGAAGTTCTATCTTCTGAGTGTTGGTGAGGAGAGAGGGTGGGAGGCAAGTGCTATGTCCCTACAGCATGGTTGTTACAATCAAACCACTTCTTTACAAGAGCAGTACAGTATTTTTTTTCCCCTATTGCAGCCAACAGAATTTATACCCACTCTCACTGAGAGGTCTGTGCAGCAAGAAGTGTGCATCAGCTGATTCTCACTTGTACTTCACATCAGTTGTGGTCATAAATCCAAAATGACCTCTGAACCCTTCTTCTAAATTGCACTGTTCCACAGCTTCAGCAGCACATGTTTTTGCTGTCAGTGATGCAAATTTGTACCTCTGTTAATGAAATGATACTCCACATGCATCTTGGCTTAGTTAATCACCATAGGCAGTTCTTCGACTACAAAATTGAAGATAGAAAGTTGTATTTTAGGCATTTAAGTCTCTTTATTACACAAGAAAAACATAAGTTATACTTCAAAGGTAGTGGATCCCATAAGGAATGGTGTGCTGCTCCCTCATACTAACAAACAGGGAATCCTGCTGGAGACGTGAAGGTTGGGGGGCAGCTGTGGCTGCAGCGACCATGAGATTATGGAGTTCCATATCAGGTGAGGAAAAAACAGGGCAGCAAGTAAGACTGCAACCATGGGCTTCAGGAGAGCTAACCTGCTGCTCAAGGTGGATCCTGAGGTAAAGCTCAAGGTGGGCTTCTTCAGGGAGTGGATCATGAGTGAGGCTGAAGACACCATAGCAAATCAAAAAAGCTGCCAGAACTCAATAGATTTCTTAAGGAGCCTGTCCTGAATAGTCACAATCTCACTCAGATCCATTCGGACATGAACCTCCCAGTGACCAACCCAGTGCTTCTCACAAACAGCCATGATGGCCTAGATAGGAGCCACATATGAAAAGGTAAAAACTGGAAGACTGTGAAGAGACCTTTTAGGGTACCAAAGTGTTTGTGATGCACAATGGGATGCTGAAGAGCAACCAGTATCTTGGTGGACATCACTGAGAAAGTGAAACCAAAAATAAGTCTGGAGGGAATTGGCTGACGTGGTTGCCAAGTCACTCTTCATGATATTTGAAAAGTCATAGCAGTCAGATGAAGTCCCAGGTGACTGGAGAAAGGGAAACATCATCCCCATCTTTAAAAAGGGTAGAGAGGAGGACCCTGGGAACTAACAACCTGTCAGCCTCACCTCTGTGCCTGGGAAGATCATGAACAGATCCTCCTGGAAGCCATGCTAAGGTATATGGAAAACAGGGAGGTGATTTGGGACAGCCAGCACATTGTCACCAAGGGTAAGTCCTGCCTGACCTACCCAGTGGCCTTCTGTGACGGAGTGACTATATCAGGGGACAAGAGAAGGGCTACAGATGTCATTTATCTGTACTTCTGTAAAGCCTTTGACACAACAGACACCCACAACTTCCTTCTCTCTAAATTGGAGAGAGATAGATTTCATGAGTGGACAGACCGAGCAGCGCTTGAGGGTGCTGGTGGATGAGAGACTGGACATGACCCAGCGATGTGCGCTTGCAGCTCCCTTCCAACCCAAACCATTCCATGATTCTATACTTTTATTTGTGTGGCAAAGTCCTGGCTACTGGATTTTAGAAATAAAGTTCCACATAAGAAACTGTCTCTGATTGCCATGAATAAAAGCTTGAAACAAGACATAGGTGTAAAAATAATTCTCACGTATCTGAAGGAAATAAGAAAAATCTAATTCTTGCTATTATTGCTTAAATCTGATGATAGTTAAGCCAGCCTCATGGTTTGGCAGAAGCAGGAAAATAAGCACAGCAGACTAATACATTTTCGGTGCTTGGATCACTGACACTATGTGCACCAGAACAGTCAAGATAGCAGATAGGAGGATGGCCAGTTTGCAATATGATCAGAATAGCTTTCTCTGGTACAAGTTCCTTGTATTAGTGGAAGAGAATGTTCTTTATGCACAATATTGCAATTACTGGTCCTGTCCCAAATATGAGGAACCTAAGAATTGATGCCCCTAAGACCACAAAAGGGAAGGGGCAGAGTCCTGAGTCCCTGCGCACGGAGAATATTTATGACAAGAGTACTTTATACAAACTATATTTTTCAGCCAGTCAACAAGTTTAACAGGAAGAGTAAATTTGTGGCAAAATGTTCTGATATAAAGTTTATTTCCTGCAAATACACTTATTAATCTAAACTACAGAATTATAAAAATGTTTCTGCAATCTGACTGTGTAAAATACATCATAGAGTAATGCAGGAACTAGGCATCAGTGTCTCAGCATATCCCTAGAGATCCTGAAATTAATAGGTATATTTATAACTAAATTATATTCAGAATCTTAGCAATGGCAAGGGACATTGTGTATGAACTGAGATATGTTGTTATTCTCGTGAGATACTGTCTCACTAAAGGAAGAACAGAACTGGGTCAGCCCTAGCAAAGGCAGAATCTATGCCTGGAAGAGGGCTACTGTTATCCCTTAAACATTTCTGAAATTTCAGTTCTTCCTTGTGGGCAAAACACTGGGGATTTATTCTGTGAAATGCAAATATTCGCAGCCTGGCAACTCCTTCCTGCTTTTCATCTCTCAGTTCTAAATGTACCTCACAGCTTGAGGGCACAGTGTCCTGTCGCCTGTCTGTCCCCTTCCCTTATTCCCATCAAACAGCAGTCCCTGAAGGGCAGAAGTACTGTGGAGAATGGTCTTAAGCCTCCCTGGTGCCTGAGACCTGCTGATGGAGCCAAACCCAGGCTTTTGCAGGATCTGTAGGAATGGGTGATAAAAGTAAGGTACTGACATTCCCTTCATCCTTTATGTTCATCTCACCCCACCTTCATCTTTCTTGGATTCTCTCCAGAGACAGAAGTTATCAGAATAATCTGAAGTGCTCTAACACTCAGTGTAACACTGAAGGGTGAGTCAGTGTTTACAAATGAGGAAGTGTGTACCTTTTATTATCAATATGCTGCATTCACTTCTGCAGGCGTAACAATGCATCTATAACAATTTATTTTATAAACACAGAAGTCTAATAACAGGATTTGTTAGCACATCCCATAGTATGCTGAATTAGCTTGAAACTTAAGGAGACTTCACACATTAGGGGAAAAGCTGTTTAATGGGTGGCCTTTTTGAGCTGCTGGTCATTTTGAATTCCAAGTCACAGCAGAGCAGCTGGGTGACAGCAGTTACTGCCCTCAATTCTTTTCTCACCAGACTCATCACCACAGGAAATCTACCACAACATCACCTAAACAGCGTGAGTGTTCAGCTAAGATTTTCATTTCTTGTAGCAGTTTCCTGATCCGTTGGGTGTTATTCCTCAGCAAGGCATGGGATGGGAATGTAAGTAGGTTATCTTTCCAGACAGCCAGCACAGCTGGAGACATAGCTAGGAGGAAATGCTGTGCCTGAGATAACATTCAGGGAGCAGCACAGAGAAACCACTCCTAGCCCTCCAGTTCTCCACCAACCTTTACCTCAACTCCTGTCCCCTACCTTGTCCCTGCCATAGTTTCATCCAGCCACAGTTTAGTTAATGATGTCATGGTAATCCAATCCCAGAACTAAAGAAAGGACATTTTCAAGCTCTGCTGATAAGAATGGCTATCGGTCAAGCATTTGAAACACACAGAGAGTTGTGGGAAAATACTCTTCAGGTTGGACAGGTGACCACATAAATACATTCCTAATGAACGCTATGGGAGAACAAAAGCAACCTCAGATGGGGAAACCACAACACCTAACCATTTCCATCTTCTTTGAACGGCCATTTTAAAACTCTCTAACACAATCCCAAGAGGCTGAAGGTGAGAGGTTTCTGGAGTCCTTCAATTTTTTAGTCTTTTTGAGAAGTAAAATGAAGGTTGAAGTCAAGGATAAATGTCAAACAATTGTTGGGGTTTTTTTCAATTTCAACTTGCTTCAAATACAGGATACTGCCTCTAATGGCAGGGCATTGGAACAAGATGATCTTTAAGGTCCAACCTAACCAAAACCATTCTGTCATTCTTTGATTCTTCTGACATGTAAGCAAAGTCGCTTCTTGTCACTACACAGAGTTCCTGGAAAAAACCCCTGTTTGTTCATTTATTTTTATTCCTCCTTTTGCTTTATGAAGTTTTGCTCTATGCGAGGGAACAAAATGATGGTGTGTTGCCAGCCGAGCGGAAAGGTGTAATTTTATGGACCACTTCTCTGTGGAATGGGACTGATGAGGTAGGAAAGTCTCTTATAGCACATGGCTTCTATAGCACTACAGCTATGAGGGAAGAAGGGTTTATGCAAGACTGTTCCTCTAAAAAAGGTCAAATAGGGAGATAAAGCCTTCTTTTGAAAAAGGCTTTGATTATGTGACAGCAATGCTTTCCATCTACCCTTTGAAAAAGCACAAGAGTACAGGGAATATTGAAGTACCTTTTGAGCCAGAAATAAGTAGAGGCAACATGAAAGTGACTGAGTAATTGTATCAGAAGTTTCCAATTAATGACCAATATCTGTCTAAAAGTACTAGGAGAAGATGTTAATCTTTCGCATTTTATACAATACTAGGAAAAAAAAATGTACATAGTTTGCTTTTAATATTGTCAGTAAAGTTTTATTGTTAATACAATAAAAATGTGTTTCACTCAGCTTTCACTTAAGAATCAAGTGCACAAGCACTAGTTGTAAACTAAGGCCTGTTCTCTGTAGCTTTTTAAAATATAACAAGACCAACACCGAAGCAGTAGGATGATGCCTGAGACCACAGCCTGCTTGTGTGGGACCAGAACTTGTTTAGATTCCCTGACAGAACTCAGACCAAACATTGAAATTAATTCTTTGGACACTATCCAAAATGAGCTCCTGCATTTGGAGATAATAGAATTGCCAAAGTAAATCGTACTGAAGATGGATTAAACTGCAAATGCCGTTGGTACATCTGGTAGGTGACACACATCAACTATGAGCAGTGACAAGCAAACACTTTATCCTATGCCTGTAGAGGATAAACCTGGTTAGATTTATTTGTATGTGTATTTGTAGTTGCAAGACATCCGAAGATGGTCAGGAAATGACTGAAGTGGCTGAGAATTACACCAGGACGCAGTATATTTTGGTTGTAGTTGTTTGTTACCCTCCAATACATGTGTTGATAGTTGTGGTTTGTTTTAAATAACTGATTTTAAAAATTATTTTGCATGTTACAAATAAAGCAAATTTTAGATTAGGTCTAAGTGAAAAATGTTTCCTATGAGCAATGTTCTCCTTTTACACTAGAATATAGATAACAAGATCCATTAACCATAACATGAAAGCAGATGAGTGTAAGACAGAACTTCATTTTGTCAAGCCTTATTCCTTCTGAAATTACCTTTTCTGTTTTCAAAAACCATAAGGAGATAGTACTGTCATCCATGATTAGTCATACTAATGCAACACATGATGGAATTACTTTCCAACTGCAGAGTGAATGTCATCACAGAAAAGGGAAGGAGGGGAGGAATGAAGGAGGGAAAGAGGCAAATCTGACAAATCTCTGTACAGAACTGTTTTGAAGTTCTGAAGATTTAATTAATGTTAGTAAAAGGCAAACAAATGAAAAATCAGATGCATCTCATTTGGGCCATATTGTGCACAATCACCAAGGGATATGGTAAATTAGAATCCCACTCCTGTATCTTGGACATAGAAGCATTTTAAACAGGCCTTTCTGTAACATTATGAAAAATTTTAACAAGGTCCTGAAAAGGAACCTTTTAGTTCCAGATGATCTACACTGGTCTTCACAAATTTTTGCCACGTAATACTCCTGGTGTTAAAGTATATTTTGTCTTGGAACCACACATTCTAGTGAGGCATACAAACCACCACACACTAGAGTAAAAATACAGCACACAGTAAAAGTTACACACCATTTTTGTCAAGTGATTCTATGCACTTATCTGAACAACAAAACCATGTTAGTGGAAGGAAAGAGATGACTGCTATTACAGTAACCTGTTATACTTCCATCAGTTAAAAGTAAAAAATCTACAGGATATTGCTATAGTTACAACAGGATATATTACTTCTAGGAGTCCTTGAAGATAAAAGTAGCTATTTAGTTTACTTCATTTTGTTCTTCTGAAGATTCAAAACGATACATGGAGATTAAAGTCTATACTTAAAAAAAATAAATTCATGTGACAAAAAAGGAATGGTGCTTCTGATGGTCACAGCTACTTGCTTTCCTTTCCATGTATCAACAGGTTGTGAACAATAGTCTGTAAAGGAAGCAAAGAGCTATTTACCTTTTTCTGGTCTCCATACAGAAATATGATGATAACTTCTAAACAAAAAAATCAGGTACTTAAAGAGCACAATGTAACTGCCTTTTAGTCACTGACCCATTTACAGTTTAAATTACTATTATCATGTGCAAGACACCTGACAAATGTTTGGAAGGCAAGTAGTAGGGAAGAGATTCTTGCAGAGTCTATATTTGTAAAATCCGTCTAGCCTCTTTGGATAAAAGGCATTATCATAGAGTCACAGAATGGCTTGGGTTGGAAGGGGACCTTGAAGATCATCCAGTTTCAACCCCTTGCCATGGGCAGGGACACCTTCCACAAGACCAGGTTGCTCAAAGCACCATCCAGCCTGGCCTTGAACACTTCCAGGGGTGGGGCATCCACCATTTCCCTGAACATCCTGTTTCAGTGTCTCACCACACTGACAGTCGACTCTCTTTCAATTTGAACCCATTTCCCCTGGTCCTGTCACTACATGCTCTTGTAAATAGTCTTGCCCCATCCTTCATGTAAGTTCCCTTCAGGCATAGGTACATTAAATTTATATATTCAGGTATATTAAATATACTACTCACAATTTAGACACGAGTACTACAAATACCGCGCAGCATTTCTCATGGTTTTTTGTGGTTCATGAATGAAACAAAGAAAGAAAATTTTCACAAAATCCACAAAAAAAAATGAACAATTTCTTCTTGGAAAATTCAGTAATTAGAATTCAATAAAATTCAGAAACAGAACTAAGCAAACCTAAGGTTTGTGCTTAGTCCTGTTAACATTTGCGCTGCAGAGACTTGTGAATGTAATCACTGTTCTGCTGGAGTCAAAGGAGTATCTGTCAGCAGGATCGTGGTTTATTCATATTTGCAGTCTTAGATTAAAGACAGAACATCTCCAACAGTACAATATAAAGGACTAGAAATAATTAACTGCTATTATTGCTGCAAGAGTTGAGAACTAGGATTGAGGATCAGGCACAGCAATTCCTTTTATCAATGACACTTTTCTTGGAGAAGGGAGTCACATTATTACTTTAACTCAACTAGAATTTTTTGTTTGCTGCTTTTATTTTCTTCAATGCTATGAGAATTTGAATTTAGAAGATTAAAAATGCATACAAGGTCTCTTGCTTCAGAAACTTTGAAGCGAAAACCAGTTCAAGATCACAAAATAAAGTTTTTATTCCTCAGAAACAACGAATTGTTGCTATTTCTGAAATGAAAGTCGTATCTTCTGCAGGCTATTTCAAAAGCAAAGCAAATATCTCTTCCATGCTTTCTTTAGAAGGCAAATCATAAAGCCAGCAGAAAATAGAAGCAATTGGAACATATAAGCAATTTAGAGGCACTTGTTTAATCTCAGTAATTACCTATTCACAGAGGCAGGACTGGTTAGAACAGGCTATAGATATTTTTCTATTTAAAACTTTAAAGAGTTTCCTGAGACATGTTTAATGTCAGATGAATGTCCTATCTCTTCTGTCAAAATCATACCAAGATAAAAAACAGAATATAGTCAAGCAACAGATAATATTTTCTGCTGAAGTCACAGCAGATGAACAACTCAGAGCTAAATTTTGTCTGTTCACATATATACAAATCTTGCTTACTTCACTGAATTTCCTCTTGTCAGGCAAAGTGATGTCAAAAATCATCCCTGTCAGTGATTTTCTGAACAGCATTTCTTGAACTGGTTTTAGAGTTCAGCAACATCAAGAAGCTGCATTTTAAAACTATGCCCTCTTTATATTTTCTGTGTGGTTTGGGTTTTTCAGTCAGAATCCATAGCATTTAAATACATGCTCAGTCCTTCACTCTTTCATTGGGCATCCCAATTAGCTTGGGAAAGTCAGATGAATTTGTTCCCAGAGAGCAGGAATAAGCTTCAGGGGACTAAGATGTACATGATATGATATGGCACTTGGCTGTGCAAGTTCCAGATCACTCTGGGCAAAATTAATACATTCCAGTGCTTAAAGAAAAAGAATGTGAATTCTAGACAGCATCAGGCCACTTTACAGACAGCAGTAACCCAGCTGTGGAAACGCTGGCCTTCCTGGCTGCCAACGTTTTGATCAGTTTTGGCCCTAAGGAATTTTGTCTTCAGGGTGGTACCTGATGTGAACCTTTAATGAAGGACATATGGCTCCCAGAATCAGGCTGGAAGCATGCAGGACCAGCTGGCACACCTGAGAGCAAAGCTGAAATCAGTTCCAGATTTTGGCAGTCACAGATGTCATGTCAGGGTATGACCTCCAGGCTGCTGCACCCAACACGAACTAGATAAAGCAACACCTTTACCACAGTTTTCGATTTATGAACTTGGCATATTGGTAAAACTAAATACATGAAAAGGGAAGG
>VXBT01007672.1:46036-165096 GCA_013400235.1 Oriolus oriolus
AGAGGAGAGGAGAGGAGAGGAGAGGAGAGGAGAGGAGAGGAGAGGATGCTAAATGATGGTTGGGAAATACTTTCTATGTCTTTGGTGGCAGCAGCTTTTATCAGTATTTTAGCTCTGTAGGCAAAATTCAGCATGATGGCAGTGGCAATGTGGGCACAAAGCGGGGTAAAAGGAAAGCAGGGGATGACTGAAGAAAACCATGAGAAATTCACGAAGGGGCTGAGAAGACCAAGGGGCTGTAAGGCATGCAGGGAAATTCCCCTGCATTTTTTTTTTTTTTTTTTGGCCTTTGGCAAGGAATGCTGGGTGATGCCAGTATGACTCTGGAAAGCTTTGAGATACAGTAGGTCACAGGGGCTCTGCCTCCACCTCTTCTTTAGTTTCCCTGAACTATGGGTCTCCCCATCTCTCCCGTAACACAAAAGCCCTATCTTGCCCTTGGCAACTACTTACATTTTCTCCAATTTTTCAAGGAAAGAAGCAACAACCTCCACTCCTCTCCGCTCCGGTGATGCAGAGGGATTCAGAAACAAGATGAACCTTAGACCTAGAAGCCAGGACTAGAGGGAAAACCTCTGGAGGCACTGGAAATTAATGGAGAGGTATTGACAGTAATTTCTTCAGCAAGAGGTCACTGCAAGGGTAGAGTAGTCATCATTTCCCTTCTAGACAAAAGCCCAGAAAGAAAAAACCCAAGTTTTCTGCATTGCACACTCTATGTCCCCAAACTTAATCTCTCTGTGCCTCAATTCAAATGAGGTAAAAGTATCTTATCAAAAAGGTGCTGGAAAAAGCAAATTAGCATGCACATTTAGTGAGGAACTAAGCTAAGTATTGATGAGCACTAAGGCAAAAGTCCACCAGGAAATTAAGTTACAAAAGCAAAATCTGAAGAGGTAACAAATGCTCCGCTGGGGCGCACACTGAACAGCAATGAGCAAACAAATTAGAGAAGAGTTTCTCATTTGGTAAACACTAATTGCTATGTACCTAAAATGTGGCAGAAGTCCAAGTGGAAGCAAATGCAAAGAAATGATCTGGTACTTGCAGTGCAAAACTCTGTGCTTGAGTCTGATGGAGGAAATTAGGTAGGCACACGCCACCTCCTGGCATTTCTTAAATAGAGCTTGTGACTTATTTATCTACTGCCCACATTGTAACAGTGCAGAATGCAAATCTGACGTATGTGCCAAATAATAATGATTGCAAAAAAATTAAATAAAAAATTACATCTACACTGTTATTTTCAAAACTAAATCTCCTGCAGGTTTTGCTCCATGTAGCACTATTTCAAAATTTATCTAAAAAGACAGAGTGGGTTAAACATTATAATACAGCTGAAAAAAATCTTCTGGACTCACCTGCAGTTGGAGAAGGGGGGAATTTATTTTTTTAAATATCTGAAATTATGTGAGTTGACCCAAGACATTTGTTAGCTACCCCTAACCCCAGTATTTCAAGTTAGCCAGTACTTCTCACGAAGAGCAGGTATCAGCAGAGAGGCAGGGGGATTCCTGCGCCTTGATGTCTGTTCCTAGCACAGGAGGGAGGATGCTGCAGAGAGCACAGATTGTGCATTTCAACCTGTGCATTTCAATCAAGAGGGGTGCCCAGGTTCTGCTCTCCCAGTGCTGCTCTGTGTTTCATGGTATCACTGACCCCTCCTCACAGTCCCAGTCTCCTCCTTGTGTCCATGCTTCAGGCTTTTGCCCCAGCCCAGGTCTTCTCTCCAAACAGACACTATTTCCTAACACAGGGTAAAGAAACCTGAAAAATGTTTCGGGATACAAAGGGGTGAATATCCTACTTAGTTTTGATACCCTTAAAATGGTCAATATTTTACCTCCCTAACATAATTTTATGCCCATTTTCCCAAAACATTTTCCTGCATTATTTTTTTTTATTTTATGTATTTCCTAGGAAGTATTTTTAACACCAGTAGGCAAGTTGGCATTAGGTCAGCACAACTCAATTAATTTCATATTAATCCTGCCAGTTCACACAGGCTGAGAATCTGGCCCACTGTGATAGGAAATTAAGTCTCTTTTTTTACTCAGTGGAGACTGTCATCCACAGGCCATTTAGAAACTTATTTGGTTATTTTAATGGATGTGACATATCTTTGTCCAAAAGGTATTAACAGAAAAAACAAAATTTCTTTCTTTCTGTGACCAGTGGAACCAGTAAAACCTGATTTCGCATGGGTTTGCATACCTGTCCCTGTTACCTGCACTGTGATAATTAAAATTCTTCTCTTATTTTCATCATGATCTCATTCTCTGATACTTTTAGTAGCCCCCCCACATTCCCTCACTGCCATCTGGGAAGAAAGTAGCACAGTCAGGCCTGGCTTGGTGTTGTATCTGTGCTGTCTGCTGTTGGTTGTGTCTGTAGCTCTTATGCACAGCATGGCCAGGCCAAGCAACACAAAAAAATGTTGAGTTCATGTGAGGCGTTTTTCTCTCAGTGAGATCGTTAATTCAGTTCACCTTTTCCTACCATTTTACATTTTCCACAAAACCTCCAGAACCATTTTACCTGTGAGACTTCTATTATTGTCTAATGTGGCTAAAATTGACTTCTTGGTTCCCAACTTACTAGAGACTGGCCAGTGTGATTGCAAAAGCCTTAGAAACCAAGGAAAAAGAAAAAAAATAAATGTTATGGGACATAATGTGCATTATTTGTTGTCAGTACTTTAAATGACACAGAATAAATAGTTTTTGCAGCAAAAGCAAAGATTATTGGAGCACATTCATTCTTTTCTAGTGGGTTTTAATTGGTTCCCAAAAAAAAAAAATCTTGCCAAGACTGAAAATGGAAGAGAATCATTAAATTCTATTTTTGAATGTTACAGTAATCAAAAATTTTGACTATTTTCCTATTTTACAGCAAAGGGAAGAGAACACTTCAAGTGAAGATCCACAGAATATGCCAAGGTACATCAGCAGCTCAGTAGAATGGAGTGGGAACTTGACAAATACATAAATCACTGATTTTGGAGCATAAAATACTGCAGTGTGACCACCTGTGCATGTGGCTAGCTATCCTTACAGATAACATTTCAAGAAATCTGAGTTTCACATGGAATGTTTGAGGCATGCCATTGCCATCCACTCCTTTGGTAAAAGCTCTGTACCTCATTACTTCATTCTCCTTCAGCCCTCAGTTGGACACGTTAAATTTTAATAACACAGAGCTCACTTGAATATGGTATTATAACCCCGTTTACTTTATAGAAACAGTGCCCATTCTAAAAATAAAATCTATCAAGATTGCTTCAATCTGCCAGAAAAATTGTAATTATAGACATTCTTGACGACAGAAAGGATGGAAAATATGTAATCCAATGGAATAAGAACATCTCTGAGTAATTTTGTTATTAAAGCATCTTTAAGGCAATTAATGACTTAAGAATAATACATCTGTGAATCATGAACTATTACTTGTTATCAAATACATACACGTGTAGATATACATCACATGAGAACTTTTCTTACTCCCTTGAGGATTCTGTAATACTGACATCTTTAATTTTGATGCGGAATTAACTCTCCAAGTATATACGGCCATGGTTTTGAAAGATATGTGGGGATTTGGGCTGCATTTTTAAGATTTTTGCTCTGAGACATCTGCAAGACTTTTCTGTCAGTGGCTGGGAATTTCTAAAAAAATGTAGTCATTCCAATCTATTTTTGCTGTCCCTCTGACAGCTGTCATCCCAGTGAGCAGAGCTGTCACTGAGAACTCTCACTTGAGACAAGCCTAGGGAAAAAAAAAGTGATATCAACCAAGAACTAGTGGATGGTCTGGGGGGTGGAACTGGCATGAACTCTCTGCTCTGTTTTTCACGGCTGGTTAATATCGTCAGTTTGCATCCACCATGGCTCCTGACAAAATTAACAGTGATGGAGTAAAAGTCCTAACACGGGCCCTGGGGATTTTATCTCTGCAGTTTAACAATGCTGTAATGGGTTGACCTTGGCTGGACGCCAGGTGCTCACCAAGCTGCTCTATCACTCCCCAGTAGGGCCGGGGAGAGAAAAATAAGATGGAAAACAACTACTAGGTTGAGATAAGGCAGTTTATGGTCTGTGAGCGCATAAGCAAACGGAAACAAAAACTAATAACTTGATCTCTACTTCTCATTGGTGATCAATGTTCAGCCACTTCCTAGGAAGCAAACATTGTTTAACAAATACCCACCATTCCTCCTCCCTCCTTTAGCTTTTATATCTGAGGTGATGTCACATGGTATGGAATATCCCTTTGGTTAATTTGGGTCAGCTGGCCTGCTTGTGTCCCCTCCCAGGGTCTTGCCCATCCCTTGATAGGGGGTGGGGGAGGTGGGGCAGGGGAGGAATGTTAGAGAGACAGCACTGATGCTGTGCCAGCTCTGCTCAGCAGTAGCCAAAACACTGGTGTGTTATCAACACCCCTCCAGCTACCATTGCAAAGCACAACACTGTGAGGGCAGCTAAGGAAAAATGAACTCTATCTCAGCCCAATATAATCTCAATACAAGCCCCATAATATCTCTCTCAGACCCAATACAATCTCTATCCCTTATTCCATATCATTTGAATCATACTCAAATCCCACGTAATCTTCCAGCTGCTTCATGGTACTTATTTCTCATTACTGGAATGAATTCTTAACCACACATACAACTTAAAGTATGTCCCTAAACCATCTCCATAACAAACACAGATTTTCATTAACTGCTCTCACTCGCAAGTTCTTAAGAATGGCTGATTAGGTCTATTACAAAATGAATTATTTATTGAATAGACACAAGAATAACAGAGGTAAGACTTTAATCAGACTACTTAATACACAGGATAAAACAAAAAGAAGTACTGGTAGATAAAAAACACAGTGCATGACAAGAGGTTCCTATATTGCACCTACCAAAGGAATAGTATAGACTAGGAGTCAGTGTACTTACCAGCAAAATGATGATGGAGTACACATAGAATCCTTTCACTCAATTCCCGGGAAAGTAACCGCAAAGTTTGAGTCCAAACTTTGGGGAAAAGCCCTACATGTTTCCAGGGTGTGTGTAGGATTTCAGCTCTGATTTTGTGAAAGTTTTGTGTAGCTTTTATAGTTTATAAAGTAAAGTGTCTGTCAGTCAGAAATTCCGGCTTATCTCCCTACATCTTGCTCTCAAGGCCAGATGTTTATTGTCACCTGGGAATTCCACCTCTGGCACCAGAGATAACTCCCTACAGGACACATGTCTGGCCTGGGTTACCTCACCAATTCATGCAAGGGGCAGAATGCCTGGAGTTATTGAACCACCTGATAGAACGGATAAGTTCTTCTGTGGTAGGGGAGAGAGTCCTGCCACACTTGTGCAGGTCCCTTTACCTCACTTTGTTTTATGGCAAGACCAGCTTTCACAAGAAATTGGATTATTTTCTTTTCTTTCTCAAAACTTCTTCTGCTGCATTGCCTCGCACAATGATACCATCAATGTATTGCAGGTGTTCCAGAGATCCACTCTGTTCCAGGGCAGTCTGGATCAGGCCATGGCAGACAGTTGGGCTGTGTTTCCACCCACGGGGCAGTCGATTCCAGGTACACTGGACACCCCTACAAGTGAAAGCAAATGTGGTCTGCACTCTGCTGCCAGAGGGACTGAGAAAAATGCATTAGTGATATCAACTGTGGCACCATTTGGCTGCCTTTGACTCCAGCTCATATTGGAGTTCCAACACATACAGCACGCAGCAGTCAGAGGTGCCGTGACTTCATTCAGGCCATGATAGTCCACTGTCAGCCTCCATTCCCCACTAGACTTTTGCACTGGCTACATGGGGCTGGTAGAAACATCTTCTGCCATCAACTACATTTGGTTGGTAATAAAATGATGTAGTTGTCACCCATTAATAGTATCAACCATAAAAATGCAAGGTTGGAAAAATACAGCAACAAACACATATTAACAAAAAGATTATTTGGTGTCTTATTATATAGTTAAAACATTTCATTTGCGTTTCATGACATGCCTGTGACTGGCTTTCTTTAGCGGTGGCTGAGAAGGCAGTGGAGTCATTGCTATGAAAACTCCTGTTTTTTCACTACTGAAAGCTGAAACTAATGTTATAATGTATTATAACTGTTCAGCAATTGGATTATTAATGTTCACTAACCCAGCCATTACTCATTTCTGTTAATGAGTACTGTATGTTTCCTTATCTCTTTTTCTTTATCGGCAACATTTTAAATTTAACAGTATACTTCTTACATGGGTATAAAAGCAGTATCAACTTTCTGTCATTCCTGCATTATATTGTTGTTGAGGTACATTAATTTCTTTGGGATTTTTTAACTTTTCTTTATTTTTTTCTCTAAAACTCCTCAAAGAGCTCATTCTCTTAGACCATCTAAGGCTAGCTAACCATTCCTGATACCCTTTTGAACCTCCATGACTCAGTATTTCAAACTGAAGTACTTTTTGCTGCTTGCTGCAAGCACTGAACATTTGATTGCAGTCTTAGGTGAATTAGTAATCCAATTAGAAAACATAGAACTGCTGCTGCCAAATTACTCATGCCATTCACGTTTTATTACTGGCTGCTGAACAAGACGTTTCTGTCTCACACTTTAGATAGCACTCAAGTGAAAGCTCTAAAAGTTCTGCTAATATAATAATCATAGAATCACAGAATGGATGAGGCTGGAAGGGACCACAGTGGGTCATCTGGTCCAACTTCCCTGCTTAGGCAGGGTCATCCTACAGCATGTGGCAGTGGATTGTATTCAGATGGTTATTGAATATCTCCAGTGAGGGAGACTCCACAAATTCTCTGGACAATCTGCTCCAGTGCTCAGTCACCCACACAGTAAAGAAGTTCTTCCTCATTTTCAGGTGGAACTTCCTGTGCATCAATTTCTGCCCATTGCCTCTTGTCCTATTGCTGGGCACCACTGAGCAGAGCCTGGTCCCTCCTCTGACACTTCCCTACGGATTCTGACAGACATTGATGAGGTCCCCTCTCAGCTGTCTCGTCTCAAGGCTGAACAGGCCCACCTCCCTTCAATTACCTCTGTTGCCATCTGCCGGACCTGCTCCAAAATGATGACCATCATTTTTCAAAAAAATTTAAAAACAGGTCACAGGGGCTGTGGAGTTTTGTGCATATGTGGATCAACATGTGTACAAACTGTTGCTCCAGGGGATTCAGGAGATATTCAAGCAAAACTGGCCTGTCCACTTAGATGGGTTTGGGATGAGGAGGAGTAAAATCAGATAGTTTGCCTGCAAATTAGCCATGCAGCAATGTTTTAGGTATGCAATTCAACTTTTTCTTAATCTTACTGGGTAGTTCGATTGTCAGCCTAGATGTGGTCAAAGGATCAGGTCCATCTTTCATTGACAGTAAATGAAAAATTGGCATTGGACAAAAAGGTGTCCAGATACTACCCTGACGTCCTCATTAAAATGAAAAATTCTTGTAATTCACAACTAAGTTTGCTATCCATGACGTAACACATAAGGAAGCTCAAAGAGATCAACACATACATATTCATAGACTACAGCTGTTTCATCTGTTTTGAAACTGAATTAGGAAAACAGTTGTTTTAAACAACAACACTACAATTATGCGAAGGGCTTTACTGACTTTTACTGAGTATTAGACACCACATGGTTTATGTAATAATGTCATAAAAGAGGCCTGCTTTAAAACATATCAACTGTCTTCAAACAAACCTCAATCCCAACACTGTATTTATTCTGTCATCTGAGCTTTGTAATGCTACTCCATATACACAGATGTTTGTAAAACAATAAAAATGGGGGAAAACATTCTGAAAACCCTCAGAGAATAAAGAGTATTCATCACAGAAACAGGAACTGTAACATCAGGCAACTGAAACTGGTTTTAAACTGTTTTAGAGAAATTGGGATGTTACTCACAGTGTTACATTTAATATCTGTGAGCAGTGGCTCCAGCCTAGCTTGCTGTTTGTTTTGTTTAGACAACTAGTAAGATCTAGCAACAGCACTACTTGCCAGCATTCTGCTGAAACCATATGGCATGACGAGAACGTTGGAGCCTGTATGCCCTTATGCACAGATAATGGAAAAATGAGACAAATAGCTGGAATGAAACACTTCAGTAAAGAGAGCAGACAGCCTGTAGCTGATGGTTGGAAGGACAATCTTTGAACTAAAGCTGCATCTGACGTGAGTTAAGACCATAATATATTTTTGGCTGATGAAAAAAAAGTTAAAACTTTCCTCTAGGTTTCAGAAAATGAGGAGGATTATTATCACCAGCTGTACTTATAGGACACAGGGCAAATGTAGATCTATAGAATATCCCAGTTCTGACTGCTGTTGGCAGAAACCTTAATAAATTGCCTGCTCAAGGCAACATGTTCTTCTTTGCAGGCAGTGACTCAATACACACATCTACGGAAGGCTGACTGTTCGTTGTGTCTTATCACTTTCATTATGTTTGGCCCCAAGAGTTCAAAGCCATAAGCTGTATTTCAGAAATCATATCAACGAACAAGAAGGACTTCAGTTTACTCCTTTAACTTGCTCAGTTGCACCCACATGCGATAGTCTGTCCAATTTTCGCGAATCAACATGTTTTGGATACTGCTGAAAACTGTGAGACGTGTAGACATCTTGCTTCCTCAGTTTCACATTTTTAGGGATTATTTTCAAGGAACACAAGTGAAACACTGATTCTACTTCTACTATTGGCAAAAGGGAAGTTTCAAGTAGTTTCAAAAGTGTAAGAAGATGAAATGCTAGTTTTTCACAGATGCAACATAAGCAGACCTGAAGTCAGTGAAAGATACAAACTCACATGGATTGGCATGTCCTCCTTTAGAAGGAATTACTACAACAGGAAATGGGCTTTTAGGGCTAGAGGCTGGATAGACAGACCAAGACCAATTGTATGAGGTTCAAGAAGGCAAAGTGCCAGGTCCTGCACTTGGATCACAACAGTTCCATGCAGCACTGCAGGCTCGGGGAAGAGTAGCTGGAAAGATGCTGGTGGAAAAGGCCCTGGGGCTGCTGGTCAACAGTGGCTAAACATGAGCCACTGTGTGCCCAGGTGCGCAAGAAGGCAAATGGCATCTGGCTTGTATCAGCAATAGTGTGGGGCACTGTTTCCCTATACTCAGCACTGGTGAGGCCACACCTCGAATCCTGTGGTCAGTTTTGGGCCCTTCATGACAGGAAAGACACTGAGGTGCTGGAGCATGTACAGAGAAGGACAACAGTGCTGGGGAAGGGGCTGGAGCACAAGTCTGATAAGGAGCAGCTGAGGGAGCTCAGAGTTTTTAGCCTGGAGAAAATGAGGCTCAGGGGGACCTTCTTGTTCTAGACAACTGTCTGAAAGTAGGTTGCATCCAGGTGGGGGTTGGTCACTTTTTCCAGGCAAAAAGTATCAGGACAACAGGAAATGGCCTCAAGTTGCACCAGCAGAGGTTCAGGTTGGCTATCAACAAGACCTTCTCCACTGAAAGAGTGGTTAAGCATTGGAAAAGGCTGCCCAGGAAGGTGGTGGCGTTCAACCACTGGACGTGGCACTCAGTGCCATAGTCTGGTTGACAAGGTGGTGTTGGGTCATAGCTTGGGTTTGATGATCTTGGAGGTCTTTTCCAACCTTAACGATTCTATGAAACACTTCAGATTTCCCTTTCCCTGTCTGGAAAATCAGGCATCAAAGGCATCAGATTTGGAAGCTGGCAGTATTATTTCAAGGAAAACAGACTGAGAGATCGTGCTGCTTTGGGTTTCGCTGATTTTCACTGGCGTCTGGCATCACGGTCTGTGTAGGTGCGTTTAACTCTAGTCTCAGGGGAGCGTCCAGCACCCCTCCCCCCGCCTTGCCCCTTCCTTCAGCGAATGGTTGAGAGGACCCCGGACAGCCCCGTCCCCGAGCCGGACCCACCGGGCACCGGCACCAACTCCCTCCTGCGGCACCCACCCGCCCTCACGGCGGGGGGCCGGGCTACGGACACGGGGAGCGCTGCCCCAGGAGCCGGCGAGCCCACGCCGCAAGGAGCTCTGGGAGTTGTGGTCCGCCTCGGCTGCCTCGGCCCGGCCGGCCGGCGTCTGGCGGTGTTCAGCTGGCTCTATGTCCCGGAGAGGTCCCCTCGCGCCGTGTGAGGGCGCTTCTTTATCCGCCGTGACCCCTTGGCGTCCCCTCTGTGTGGGAGGCATGGGCGGAAAAGGGCACGGAACGACTCCCGATAGAACTACAGCTCCCGGCGTGCACTGCGCTACGGAGAACTCAACGGGGCGGGCTGAGGGGAAGATGGCGGCTGCTAAACCGAGCCGGAGCGGAGGTTGAGGTGAGTTTGAGGCAGCTGGGCAGCACTCCCGCTACTCGTGTTCACTCTCGAAGTCTCCTCCTCGTCGCGATCTCCCCCTTCTTTCCCATTCTCCACGCATGGGAGCGAGGAGGGCGCTCCAGAGGGGTGGGCGCTGGCGGGGTAGCGGGAGGCTCGGGCCGCCCGGCTGCTGCGGGAGGAGAAGCCTCGGGGCATCCCCTCAGCCCAGACCCGCCGTGGCAGCGGCCCGGGGTGCCCCTGTGGGCGCTGCGGTGCACGGTTCCGGCGGAAGGGCTGGCCGGCTGGCTCTCCGCGGGAGTTGTGGGGATAGCGGGGCTGGGGACAGCGAGCGGGTCCCCCGCTTTTACCGGGCAGGGCCGTGGCTTTGGGATTTCACTCAGCAGGTTTTCCTCAAATGGACCTTAAGACAGCGAGATGTTAACCGAACACAATGCAAATTGACCGGAGGACGACACTGTGAACTTTTGTGGCTTCGTCTTTAAAGTTAATTGTGCATCACGGAGCCATGCTTTAGATAATTTAGGTGTGGGTTCACAAATCCTGTTACTGAAAACTAGTACAATATCTCTTTTTTAATACATCTAGAAAGGTATCCCGTGGTCCTCTGAGCTGAGATCCTGGGAGAAAAGATCCTGGTGTGGGTTGTCTCTATGCTGTTGTAGAACTTGTGGAAAAGCCTGTAACTTTAAACCAGTGTTTTAGTTGCTATATCAAAATCCAGTTTGCTAGCCCAGATGTTATACTTTGCAAAGCTACATCACGCTGTGCAAACTGAGTAGGTAAGCTAAAACCGGAGTTAACAGCCAAGGCTTTGGGATTTTATAGGTAGTTACTTCCCAAAGCATTTGTAATTAATTCTAAATAATTGGAAATGTTTTCTCAAGTAACTTCAGCGCATCTTGCTGGAAGACTTGGTGTTGAGGCTCTTAAACATATGGTAACATTTCTGTGAGAAATTGGTGGTTTGGAGTTGAAATCTTGATTGTAGTGCCCTGATAGGCCTAAAAGCTTATCCATAAGTTTTATTTAAGCCTTTAAATAACACTTTTAATACTTGTCTAAAAAAGGCTGCTAGAATGGCATTAATTACCGATTCAGGAAAAATGTCACAAAAATGGAATTCGAATACAGTTTGTGATTAAACAGCTGCTTTAAATATTGCAAATGTTTGCGGTTCATGATAGACAATGACAGTAACTTCTCGCTGTTTCTGATCCAAACTTGTGCAGTAGAAAAGAATGAACAAATTTTATATTGCATGCAAGTTGAAGGAGGTGTGAGAATACTCACCAGAGTTGGCAATTGAACTTCAAGTAAAATGAAAAGGGATTGCACTTCTAATTATAAAATCCAAATTACAAAGAGTGTGGGTTAGGTACAGCTTTGGTTGGTATCAGTGACTTTTAACTGCCCAGCGTAACTCTGTAAGGAAGTAATCTTTGTAAAGTTACCATACAATTTTTAAACAACTTTGAAGATACTTTGTTTTGTAAAGTAAAAACAAATCATGTTTTCCACGGTGGCATTATCTCTTAGGTAAGAGAGCAGGGTAGTCTCAATTAAATTCAGCCAGCCTCATACGTGATATTGCTTCTCCACCTGAGAAAACTAATTCAGACTAAAGTCAGGTACTTACCCAGAATTACACTGTGGTATGTAAACCCATTTTATATTGCATTTTTTGAGTTCTGGGAATCGTAGTTGGAGCTTAACTGTCTATATTTAGGAATGAACATGTGATTTATTAATCTTGCATTTCACTGGCCATTTGCCTACTTTCAAAGCTAAAGGCATTGATTAATTTTTCAAAGAGGAAATGTTAGTGGGGAACTAAGTGATGTAAAAGCTTAATGTGCAGTGGATTTTTAATTTTTCAGTTCATGCCTGCGTAGCTGGGGTTGTGTGGCTGTCAGAGGTGCTTAAGCCTCTGCCCTTATTTGGCTTAAGTTGGAGGAATGAATAGGAGCCCAGCTGGCAATTTCATTTTGAAGACTCAAAATCAAGTCAAACATTTATGGTGTTACATAATAAAATAACACAACAAGGGCTTATTGAAAGAAAATAGAAAAATCCAGGTACGCTGACTCTGTTTCTTTACCTGTAGCACAAGGTTATATAAATTTTTCCATTTTAGGTGTTTTGAAGAGGTCCATGGTTTTAGGGCAGACAGAAAAACGATCTCTGCTTTTCTGTTTCACTTTCTGGATTTCCATTTCTGGAATCTTGTCATAATAAGAAATATTTTGCTTATAAACTATCCTTTAATTTCACATCCCAGGTTAGTTAATGGAAAAAAAAAAGTCAAACAAAGTGTATTTTTATCCTTTTTCTGATTGACGTTGGGTTTCCTAGCCTCTCCTAGACAAATGGTGTAAAATCTTCTCAAAACGAAACTGAAAGTTTTTCTTCAGAAGAACAACTTTTATGTGCCATGCAACTGTTCATCTGCCTTTTAAGGTACATTCACTACCTCTGCACTTTGATTATAATTGCATTTAGAACTATTTGTATGTCCTTAGGAAAAACACAATAGCTTTTAGTCCTCCAAAGAAAAGTAGCTATGATTTTATTTATCTTTTTAATATCCAGGAGTTGGTTGCTTTGGTGAAGTAAACATTGTATAGTACTTAACATCCATAAGTTGCATCTGATAATCTGTCAGATGTCACAAATCGACGTGGAATATGTTAAACAGTAAGTGTTAGACTAGGAAACTAATGGTATCACTTTATTTTTCGTAGCTTTCTTTTAATTAGCTAAGTTCTACTTCATCAAATTCTGTGGGGTTTTCTTTCCCCTCTCTTGTTATGTAAAATTTTAGTTCAGTGACAAAAAGCTGAGCAGACTCATGGTGGAAAGCTTCTTGGTTTAGTTTAGTTCTGTTCTGCTGTAACAGGTGACAGCATCCATGGATTAAACTTTGTCCTAGGCCAAGTGAGACAGTGATTGAAGACTTCATGGAGAGGAAATTGTGTGGTCTGTTCTGCAGGTAGAGGCGGGCCACCTCCATATGGAATTTTTGGTCCTGTTACAGATCATGAAATTATTAAAAATCCAGTGAATTATTTAAAAACAGAACCAGATATTTTCTATTTGTCTTAGTTGATAATGCAATTTTTCTAGTAATTTCTGCAAAAAAGTCTCCTAAAAATCTTCTAAAAGTGATTTGACTTCGCTGGCAACAGCAGTGGTAATGTTCTAGAAAATGTATTGAATTCCTGATTGATTGCTGGTGATGGTCACTAAAACACTCTGAGTCCCTGGCACTTGACTCCCTGAAACTCTCTCCAGGTTCTCTGCATTTTGATTTTCTTGCATGTCAGTAAATCTTTTTTCTTTAATGTTTCTGTTAAGTCCATAGGTACATTCTGAACTAGATATTTTGCTTTTCCATGTGTCTGTTGGACATGACAATCCACAGCACATTTCCTTTTATAAAATTATGCTGCTTCGCACTCTGTCCTTGGAGAGGGACATACAGCTTTCTAATAGATGGGATATTTTAAATAACTTACTTTGAAGTACTGTTTTTAATCCCAGTTGCTGTCAGCAAATTGGAACCTTTGATTGAAATACATACACGGCGAGAATAAAATATATTTTTAGCAACTATGAGCATTGCTTTAATATGTGGTCATTAAAACATATGTTGACCAAATGCAGTGTTTATTCTCACATTATCAGTCTCTGGAATTACAATTTTTTGGTGTGTATATACATACAATTATTAGCTGAATATCTTTTATTTAAATTTTTATTTTATTTTTGGTGACAGCAACACTCAGTGTCTAACTGAGATTTTGTTCTTATTTGTGGAAAGGTACATTTGTGAGGAGTTTGCATTTGGTGATTAGTAAAACCCAAATGCACTGCTTTAATACAGAAAAATCTTGAAATTATTTGCATTTTAGTGCTAATTAACTGAACAGTAGATTAGGTTGCTTTTATGTCCAAAATAGATTGTTGTAACTTAGATGAGTTAATTTTATGAATAAAATGATGAGTTAATTTTATGAATATGAGTTAAGGATGAGTTAATTTTATGAATATATTTAATTGCATCAAAAATCCTTCAAGTAGCTATTGTGTATAGGAGGTTGCACTCTGGTCTAAAATCTGCCTTTTTTAGTACTGGGAGAAAAATGCCCTAGAAAGTGCCACACAGGTTTTTCATTTGTTTTTCATAGTGTTGAACAGAAACCACTCACAGGCATTTTAACAGGGAAGTGCTGGGGTTTACATCTGAAGTGGAAGCATCCTGTAAGACTGTGCAGGATTTAGCATCCCAAGCAGTGGCACTTGGAAAGGTCACAATACACAACAGAAAACTGTTTACTCTGGCATCAAAGGCAAGCACAGAATAACAGCTTTTCAAGAACTGGCAAAACCTACACCTAGTCTGGTCAGATAAGAGGATATCTGGGTTTCTGTGGTAACAGCCTCTTTGGTATTGGAGCTGAAGAATGTGACTTGGGCTCATTCTGCATAAATTACTGAGCATATTTGGATGTAAATTGTCTAAACCTAGTCTTGACTTTGTTTATTTGATTGTTTTCTTTATAGTTTACTATGTTTTTGCAAAACTGAAGACAGATCCCTGATTAACAATGCCTAGCAGTAAGTATTCTTATCTTAAGTTCATTAAGACAATATTTAGGGATGTTTGTTGCTAAGGTATTTTCTTTGGGGTTTAAAAATTCTAAAAAAAATTAAATGGAAAAAGAAACATTATACTTGCTGTAATTTTTTAGAGTTCTAAGATCTTAATATTATTTGGTCTCTGCTTTTGTAAGTATCCATGTAGTCAAATAATAATATGGGCTCTGCATTTACCTTTTTGGTCAGAATTTCACAGTATAACATTGCACTTTGTGATTTAGACTATGTTCTGAAATAGTTGCATTCAAAAAATAAAAAAGATACTTTGGATATGAAAAACTATATTTTGATATAGCTATAATTGTATATTTGGAAAATTACAACTAGTGTTTATAGACGATAGAATTTAGTATAAAAGGTGATGAGACTTAAAATTTTTGACATTGAAAGTTAAGTGAGATTTTTGAGGCAAATGTTTCTACAAATCAAATTATTTACCTTCAAGAGTAGCAGATTTCTCTAACACAAAGGATCACATTATAAAATGTGTTGCAAAAGTATACATTTAATGATTTCTTTAATTATTTTTTCTATTTCCTATTTAGAAAAAATTCTACATAATCTCTAATAAGATTGCTAACATCAGTCTTTTTATAAAGCAGTCTGCTTTATCTAGAGGATAAAGAAGTATTCATAAAGTTACAGTACCAGTCATACTGAATGCATTTTAATTATATAGGTTTGTAATGAATTTCATGGATGTTAAATTTCATGAGGAAGTCTTTGAGCATTTGTTCTTTGCTGTGATTTGTAATCAGCCGTGACTGTGGTACTAGAAGTGCCTTACAGTAGTTCTGTGTTGTGTTGTTTGACCCACTGTCATGTAAAATACCTTACTATAAGTAAGATATGTCACACTTGTCATGTAAAAGAGTGTGTGGGCTTTTTTATCCAAATAAGCTGGAAAAGTAAGATTTTTTTTGTTTGGTTCTTTGAAACCAGATGTGCTTATGTTTGGGATCGTTAATATCAATGCACATAGAGTTTGCATTACTACAGTCAGATAGGAATGTAAGGGAACCGGAAGAACTGACTGCAGTATTTATCTGTAGCGAGACACTCAGAACTACACAGCCATTTATTTATCTTTGCCTGTATTAATGAGTTTAAGTGCATGGGTGAAGGGAAGGGCAGACGTGTGTATTGCCATTATTGTGAAATAACAATATTTTCATAATATTTTGCTTCCAAAAGTTATGGCAATGGAGAAGTATGATTGGATTGGATTTTAAGGCAAGCAAGCATCCTTTTGTGGCTGGTTGTACTTCTAATCAATAGAAATAGAGCCTTCAGGAATCCAACTCTGTTGCATGTGAAAAGGAAATCTTCTGTCTGCTAATTTAGGCTTCTCTAAAGGTTCCATAGGATTCTTTTCAGAGCATAATGATGAAACAGGCTGCTGCTACAGCGTTACTTTGAAACCTTAAAGTATTTGCCCTTGAAATCTTAAAAACTCAGTTGTTTCTAAAGGCTGGGGGGGTTTTGTGTGTTTATTTTATTTTATTTTCTCATGGAGTTCTCTCATGCCACACATCAAGAAGTGCATTGAACATCTTTAGGAATAAAACTTAGAAAAGGCTGTTACAGCGAGATATTTTCCAAAAATGTTTCCTCTCATGTTACAATGTGTTCTTTACAAATTAAGTAGAAAAAATAATATCTAGTTACCAGGAAACTTTGATGGAGTTCTTTGGTTATACTGACCAACTCCCTCATCCGCTGTTGTCCTGCTTTGTTCTTTGTTTTCTGGATCTGTGTTCCTGGTGGTAATTTTACCTTTTTTTTTTTTTAATACAGTAATTGAATGAATGATAGGTCTAAAGGTGTTTTCTGGAATATCATGAGAAGTCCAGATACTGGTATTACATAAAGGCTGAGTAAGAGCTTAATTAGTCTTTCTGGGGACTTCAGCTGTTTCTGGTGATGCTTTAGAAGTCAGTATTGAAATTATTTTGCATGAAACATTCACGGGACAGAATGCTTTTTAACTCCTTCGACATTAACTGTGAAAAAACAGGCACTAGTCAGAACTGGGCTGTGGTACTGAGAGGGGGAGAGATGAACAAAGGTCATTAGCCAGAGGAGATGGATGCTCTTCTCATTGAACCTCAGCTCAGCCATGGCTGCTGGGCTCTGCACGAGTTGTTGATTGTATATTCAGATTTTCATATTTTCTATTGATGTTTCTGCTTAGTGATCCCACCTAGGAATGTGGGGATTAGTGCTGCATTGAGTCCTAAAACATGTTAAGATCTTAGTCTCAATGCAGTTGTAATGGCCCAAATAGAAAATACTCTGCTCTCTAACCTTGAGATGTAAAAGTGCTTGGCTTTGACCAGCCACGACATGGCATTTGTGTTGACATCTGAAGCAGAGATGTGATGCTCTATCATTGCTGCGGCATTTATATCAACCTTGCCAAGGTGTAGCTTTTCCCTGTACTTTTTATGTTTATGTTACGAGTTTCTTTTGTGCAAATAACACGAGTGTTGATGTGAATGGTTACAGACATGGATGGTGTCTTCAGCTGAAGTTGAAATGCATATTCTGAAATGTTGAGAAAGCAAATGTGTTTTCTCATTTCTGTTACAGTACAGTAGGAGTCAGTTTGAACCACAGCTGCATCAGTAACTGTTTAAGCTGTTCTTTATCCCAAAGAACTCTGGAGTAAAAGATTAAATAGTGCTTTTATTTAAAAGCAAAACCAAAAAACTTACGATCAGATAGCCTTTGCAGTACAGGCAGTATGTGTTTCTCACTTGGCTTGTGTGCTCTCAATTTCCCTGTTGAATAATTTGTGCAGATAATTTCATTTAGCGTACTTCTGTTTTGGAACATGGGCGGTTTTGGTTTTTTTTTTTCGGGGGAGGGGTTTGTTTGTTTTTTTGGTTTTTTTGTTGGCTGCAGTCCGATTGAAATGGTACAAATGCTTCTGGTAAGGAGAAAAAGCAATAGCTAAGTCATATCAAAATATTTGTTGAAGACTCTTCTTTTTGAACATTATGTTCCGGATATTCACACTTAATCAGATGTTTGAAACCCAGCTTGGTAGATAATGAGGTTTTTGTTTTCTAGAAACAGCTAACCTACTTACTGGATGTGTTCCCTGACTTCAATTAAATGTTTAACTTAAAGGCAGCTTTGATAATAAAATGAAATTGCTTGAACTAGAAGAATTATGTGTAGCACAGGTGAGAGCACCTGTTGACTATAAGAATGTGTTTCACTTGTGGTAGCTCTGTGTGAGTTTCTTTAACTTTTTCTTAGCTTATTCTTTTCTCTTTTGGCTTATGCCATTAACATAATTATATCTTTGGTTTTCAAGATTTTGTTAATAATAATTGTTAGTTAAATAGTTTTTAGCAGCTGGTTAGTAGGTCCTTATGACTGACTGTAACATAAATTAAAAGAACAAATAAATAAAAGTAAGGATTTTGCCAAATGTCATTTTCCCACATTCTTCCTTTGAATTACTGCTGTGAAACTTAGTAATGTGAACACCTCCTACGCTGTTCTGTCAAATATTCGCCAGTTGGAAAGGGACCATTCTGATTTAAGAGGTACATATATTAGCTATGTGGAAAATATTCCATGATTTGGCGTGTTCTTGGTTACAGTGAAGAGGCCGTTTTGGTGACTTCAGAATGGCTCCAGGCATGCTCAGTGCAGATTATTTCTCATTAAACTACAGTACATTTTGTTTCCTCAGCCTCCCAAACACCGTGTGGCTTTTTGCCACTTTTCTGTGCAGAGGCTGCTCCTCTGACAGCAGGTGGAGCAAGCTGCTGGTGGCTTCCCTGCTTTGTGCAAGGTGAAAAGCAAACAGAAGATGGAACAATTGTGTAGTGCTTGTTAATTTCTGTATTCATGCATGCTAGTGCTTTTGTTGTGTTACTTCATAGTCTTTAAAAAAATAAATGACCCACCCCTCCCTCAAACCCAAAAATACCCATCAAACTTATAAAATTATAATCTTCTATGTTATCAGAACTTTCTTGCCAAGTGTAGGAGAGAAAACAGCACTTGAAATGGAATTTGAAATGAGTGAATTCTTAACTGGCATTTAACATTTTTAGAACATTTTAAGTGGCAGATAACTTCCTCATTTTGGTTTTCTCCCCTCCCAACAATTTTGGGAAATTCATTTATTTGTATTTTGTGATTCTAGTTTTTATCGTGTGTATAAATAAGTAAGTATTAACAAGATTGATAATGGGAAGGGAAGATTTATCTCCCTGTGAAATGAAATTCCGAAATACCAGTGGCTGGAGATGTGTTCCTAAATGTATCTATATAAATATTTGAAGGACGATCTGCGGAGCCTCGGCCCCAGCACTCTCACTGAGCCCAGGCTGAGGTAAGCCTTGGAGTGGCCGGCTGAGTCAGGGTCCTCCGGGGAGGTCAACGTCCCCGGAGGAGTCAGCGGTCTTTGACGAAGGACGCCGCAGGAATCCAGAAGGCACCCAGACAGTGAAGGGTACGGGAGGGGGAGCTCCCAAGATCTCCTTTATTGAACCACAGGGGACAGGAACTGGGAAGCAACCTGAAGCATGGGAAGAATTCCCCGAGGTACAATGGTGTACAGAGGGTTTTAAGGGGGAGCCTGGATAGGAGGGGTTTGGGGTAACAGCCAATAAGGAGGGGGAATAGGGGAGGAGCCGAGCATCTGAGGCCAATAAAATTAATAGGGGGTGGGGTACAATCAGGGAGCAGCGAATCACCAACAGAACAGCAAAGAACCTTCCAGACGGTGGGAGGGGCTCACACCCTGGTCTCCGCCCCAGAGACCTCCTCCCAGGAGGAGTCTTCTCCCTCTGAGGCGGGGTCAGAGTGATGGGCAGGTGCAACCATTGGGGGCTGCACCTCATCAAAGGACTAAGCTTTCTAATGTTTTTAGTGAAAATCAAGCCATAGTTCTTATTAATTACTATCTCCACTTTTTCCATCCAGCATGCTTTTTTCCTCATCTGGGACATGCTTCTCATCTAGCCTTCACACTTTAAAATGGGACCTGCTACTTAATAAAGCATTTTTTGTAATTGCCTAATTTATTTATAGACAGGAGAAACCCTCTTAATTTTATGACAACATTGTTGACTACTTAAAACAGTGTTAAATAGGTTATAATTCTGTAACATTTTCATATTTCAGCTATTACAGAACAGTTCCATCAGGAGGTATGTGAAGTTATTGTTTGCTGCCTGATTCTGGTATCTTAGGATGAGAAACATCAGAAGCCCTGTATTATGTCCTTTTCAACTACTAACCTAACTTTGGGGACATGAGAACTTGGAAAACAGCTGCCAGGGGAAGGTTGTGGTTTGGGCTTCCACCAGCAGTTTGCCACTTGCTAGACCTAGGCCAGAGAAGGAAAATAACTGTATTTCAGAATGTCTCTAACTATTATAATACTATGGATTCTGTGCATCATAATATTCGAGAAATACTTTCAGTATGTAAACACTTAGATACAGTGTTTTTTCAGCTGATATTTAGGTAATTGTCTTTTCTACACTAAAAAGAAAAGGTAGTAACTTCTCCAAATATATCCTTGATTAACCTAAGAAAAGAAACAAACCAGGAACTTTCAGATGGAAAACTGTAGCTCTTTGTACATCTGATTATTTAACTCATGGTACCTACCTTAAGCAACTTTGTGTGCCGTCAAATTGGTGCTTCCATATTTAATGAATATGTGTGGATTTCTTTAAGACTTGTTAATTTGGAGCAAGGGTTCCTTTTGTTGTTTTCTGTTAGCTGTCATTTCTATGTACACATCATCCTAACCCCATTGGGGAAAGTAAATGTTTAGGAGCAGTTCCATAGTCAAAACCACTTGTATTAAGACAAGACATGATGAGTGACGTCACTATCATCATTCATCCTTCCATTTCTTCCATTCGTTTTGGAACACACTTCAACATGGCCAAGAAATGAACAACTGTGTTTCATCCATTCCTTGCCAAAATCTGAAGAATTTATTTTTTCAGCTGTTGTTACTTATGTGCACACAATCTGGACGTCTAACATATGAAATCAAATACTTTAGAGATGAACTTCATTCGGTGCCCATCCAAGCCTTTGTGTGCTTTTAAACTGTACCTGGACCTTTCACCAAATGTTAAAATGTAGCTTAGTCATTTTTTAGGGCTTTATTAAAATATGGCTGTCATTGTTATTTACAGACATCGCTTTGCAACTATCAGTCGATTAATCTTCATGTGCAGCCTTGTTTGCTATTGATTTCTGAATCATGGGACGAAAGGGTAAGAAGGCTCATGCTGATTATGCATGCGAGTGTCCTATTTTTTGTGCATGACAACAAAGCAAAATTGATTTTGGGGAGCGGGGGTAAGATTTCCATTATGTGATTAAATGCATGTCTCTGGAAAAGCCAGGGTGAAGTGCTTTTAAAAGTATTTTGGATTTCCCTTTCCTTGATATATGGACTTTCCTTCCCACACTTGGCCACTGTGAACCTCAGTGGCTCTCTAGGGAATCTCGTTCCTTGTGAATTGCTGAAGATGAAAGTTAACTGTGTACACCACTCTTGGCTTTCGAAGAATGCTGTTTCACTTCTAGAAAGTTATATTTTTCAAGATCATGCAGGAATTAGACAGGAATTAATAAAAGATGGGGTAGGTAGATGAATGAGACGCTTTCAAGTCTGTTCAAGAAGCATTTGGACAATGCTTTCAGGCGCACAGTGTGATTCTTGGGGGCTGTCCTGTGCAGGGCCAGGAGCGATCCTTTTTTGCATCCCTTTGTACTCAGAATATTCTACAATTCTGTGATTCCTCGTCTAACAACTTGTAGACCCCAAGACTTCAAAAAATAGTTGGCCCCTGTATAACTCAGCCTTTGTTTCCATGTCCAGCTTGAGATCTGTTAAAGGTCTCAGTCCTTTCATTTTTCAAGAAGAGCACGGTTGTAGTTCTAAATTGTACTTGGACCTGTTAACGGTATTTTGTTGATAACAGTCTGTACTTTGGTTGGAAATGGGTACTCTGAGTCTTTAATTATGGTTTGAGAAAGCTTACTCATTTTTTAGTACAAGAATGAGTAAGGAATTCCAATCTAACACTTAGCTATATAATTATGCTAAATCAGTACTCCTTCCTGATACTTTTGTAAAGCTGTTAATAGGTAAAGAAATGAGTGAAGATAAAGCTTCGTGGATATTTTGTTAGTAGTGCACCAAGAAATACCTAATAATTTATGCTATTAAAACGAATTTTCTTGTGTTCGTTAAACTAGAACGTAACTGTCTGCTGATTAGAAAAGGACCCTAGGATGCTGATACCCTACTTATGAACTTTAATAAAACATGAGTAGTTATTATAATTGATCTGTGTCTGGCATGATTGAGCTAGCAGAGTTCTCTTGTCTTATAATAAATGCAGTGCAAGCTGTTTTCAAGACTTTCTGTGTGCTTGTGTTTTTTTAATTAAATGAGTTTGTGATTTGTAACTGACATTGGTTTAGATATGAACTTGAAGTTCCTCAGAACTGACAAAAATAATTTTTGCAAATTGAGTCTGATGTTGGAATTGCAGTATGGTTAGAAGTGCTGGCTTTGGGCAAGAACTGATGGATTGCTGCAGAAGCCAGTGAGCCTGTGTGTCCACAGATGTCCTGTCTGGTTTCTACAGAAAGCTGAGACACCCCAAGATTTACTGGTTAACAAGATGTCTATGTGTAAATACAAGGCTGTCTGCCTCCTGCACTGACCGTCTTCTAGGTTGACCAGTTCTGTTTGGTGGGAAACAGAAGTTGTGGTAGTAAAGGGACAAATACAGTCTTTAGGTACTAAAGGTGCCCAGAAGAGCAAATCTACTGTGTCTGTGTTCTTCTCTGACTCATTAGACATTACAGGAGGGGAGAAATTGCTTTTTAATCAACTGGGATATGTGGTTCTAGGTAGGCATATGTTCTAACCTTATATCCCACTGTTTGGGAGAAGAGCTGCTTTTCAGTTCTTGTGGGAAACCTGAATTCAAGATGAAGTGCTCTCTAGAACTAATGGGAAAGATAACACGAGGATATTTTATAATTTGGATTAACCTAGAAGGAGGTGGTTTTTTTCAGTGAAACTTGGGTCTTTCATGTCTATGTTTAAAATTGTGAATAACTGAAAAGTTGTTGCATAAACTTCTGTTTGCTGGTTTATTCAAAAGCTGTTCTTTTGTGAGGGCAGGATGAACTAGGTAAAGCTGTTAAAGGAAAAGCTAAAATGGAGTGTATTTGCAGCTCCAAGGACCTGTTCTTGACAATATGTAAAGAGATTTTTTTTTTTCAAATTTTTGATTCCATATTCTTTTAATGTTCTTTTTCTTTTAATGGAAACACGTATGTTTCCATGTCCAAATGGGAATATCTCATTTTGTAAATGCTTTCTAGGAAAATCAGACAGGTAGGAAAGCAGGGTACTTAATTGAGGATTGGTGACATTTAAGCAAGAACTTGAGTTCTGAAGCCTAAGTATCCTCTGTGACTCTGTTTTTCAAAGTAACATTACGACATTTTTGTTTAGCTTTTTTATTTTTCATTAATGCCAGTACAGTTTAAACATTTTTGTTACTGAACAGGAACAGATGCTTTGTCAGGTTTTGAGCTCTGTGTATGTGCCTAGGAAGAATTGCTGCACTGTGTTCTCAGTGTAGATAGCACAGTATGGTTCTAGATTCACAGAAACACTTTTATCCACTCTTTCTTACATTACTTTCTGTGTACGCTGTGTATGTGTGCAGGAAGTAAAATTTATGTCATGTGGTGTTGAACTACTTGCGAACAGAACATTTTTCTTTTAATTAGGAAATGTTTTTCAAAATCTGTGCATATGTACTGAAGTCTGTAGCTGGGTTTGCTCAAATGAGGGTAAAACTTGTTTTTGAAGCTCTGGCCATGCTTATGTTGGTATTTGGGATGTTTTAATAGAAGAAAGGATCTGTAGAACAACACTCTTACATGTCCTATAAACTGGTCAGTGGTGTATGCTGAACTAGGTAAAATCTAGTTTCCTGAGCTAAGCTTACTTTCTCCATTAGCTTTGAGGTTTCCAGAGAGAAGGCCTGTGAACCTTTGCTTCTTCATCGTTAGGACTTTTAATCATGACATACATGCATTTTTCACTCACAAAAAGCTTCTCATGCCTTGTTTTTCTTCAAATGACAGTGCGGTACCTATTCCCTGGTCTGTTTCAGCCCCGTGTCTTTGGGCAGCCTGAGCTGCAAGGCACCATTGGGCAGAAGTGGAGAATTAAATCCTCCCAGCCTACATACTGCAGTCATAGGATATCTGTGATGAGGAGGTCACACAACTGTTCTGAGCAACATCCTTTTTTTCTGAGGAAAAAGATGGACAGCAGCATAAGATTCTTGAAGTTCTTACCATTACAGCTGTATTTGTCCCTGTGGATTGGATTAAGAAAGCAAACTGCATTGTCTTAAGAAAATGGAAAAAGTAGCAGTCATCAGGAAAATTCTTCATGCGTCTTTGCAGCCATGTTTTTTTCAATGCACAAAGTTTCAGGTGTTTATCACCCCCCTAAGAAGACTTGAAACCCTGGGTGCTTGTTGACCAGTTACTCATTGGTTTGAAGTGGGCTTGTCATATGTAGGGCAGGTGATGGTCAGTTTCAGTGCCACCATTACAGCTCTCTTCAAATAATGAAAATGTGTGGTATTGACAAAATCATCAAATTCCAAAAGTAGAGAGTGTTTGACGCTCTTCCATCAGTTTCTTGGTGTAGGGAAACAACAGCTTCCAAAGCAGGAGAGACTACAGTGTAATGCAGATTTCAGCTGACCAAAGAGGTAGAACTTTAGACATCCTGGGAACTTTCCCATGTTTCAGGAGCCATTCCAGTTTCTTTTGTGATGCTGACCCTGGAATTAAAACATCTCCTGAAAGGCAGAACTGTTCGTGGTGTTTGAGTGACTGTGTTCTGAGATGCCAAATAATCCGTATGTGCCTATCTCAATCCCTGAGTTTGAGAACTTGAAGGTTCTGTTAATTGTAACTCGTAGAGTTGTACCCAGACCTGTGCTCTTATCCCAGCTTCCCGTTGATGTCCCTCTGATCTTCATGTGTGCAAGGCAGTAGCTTAATCCACATGAAATCCTGTAGCAAAACAGAAGTGAGCAGCAAGTGTTAAAGCAACAAAATTACTCTTTTAGTTGCTGGGAAAGGGGGCTATATGTCCAGTAGTGTGAGGAAGTGCAACGGAATGGGAAATGTAGAACATCTAAATTAGAAAATTTAAAACTAAAACTGGGCATGGAGAGAGTGGCACAAAGAAAGTCCCTGTCAGCAGTCTGCTGTGCTGCCTGGAGTTGGGACTGGGAAGAAAAGGTACAACCAGCTTGAGCATCTGGGAGGCATTCTGTAGCCTGGACCTAGTCACCAAAGTGCTGAGACTTTTAGCCAAGTATATATATTTTTACCAGTAGCTGGCCAACCTGCTGATCAAAAGTATAGTTTGAAGGCTCCAGAGGCCTCTGGCACCCCTCAAGAACTGCTTACCCACCTCTGGCCACCCTGGAGATAGGTTAAGGATGTTGCTGCTTGGCCTGTTACCTTTCAACCATGCCTTGTTTAGCATTTTTCTTCTCCTTCAGTGTCCGTCTCAATCCAGAGGTGCTCCAGCCTCTTCTCTTCCGTGTTAGATGTTGCTCCTTAGCCTGACACAAAGTGGGAACAAGGTGGTGGGAGAGGTGCAGGTGTTGCAGTCTTGCTTCTCAGTGGAGTGCTACGTAAGTTAGTTGGCTTGGCCTTTGAGCACATACGACGTTTACAGTACTCTTCTCTGTCACCTGCAACTGTCTTCTGCACCTGGGAAGTGTTCAAGGATGCAGCATTCTGAAAATGGCTCATCTGGGTTAGAGAATAGCTTAGGGTCAAGGTGAAGCCAGGCTTTGAACAGGATTGTGTGGAACTGGGAGGCTACTTGTATGCCAGGATCACCACTGTGCTGGGGGGACTCCATTCACCAGTACCCATGGATGCTGGGAGGAACCAGGCATTTGGACAAGCAGAGATAGGTCAAAATATTTGTGTTAAGTAGCAGGAGTAGAAAGAGGTTGCTGGGATAATGCCTATCCTTCTTCACTTCTTTTGTTCTGAATTAAATAGTAGGTAAAGAATGTCCTCCTGCCTCAGTATGTTACTGGATGTGCACAGTGGGTGTTTTGTCAGTGTTAGGAGTCCGCTCCATGCTCTGCTGTTTGTGTGGATGGAGGAAAAATAGCAGTTCATGTGCTTCAGAGAACACACAAAGCACTATGAGCCTCTGTTTCTCTCCCTGTCTCCTTTAGTCCAGTAGTTTACTTACG
The DNA here is from genome assembly GCA_013400235.1 of Oriolus oriolus. NCBI lineage: Eukaryota > Metazoa > Chordata > Aves > Passeriformes > Corvidae > Oriolus > Oriolus oriolus. Next base: position 72,358 of record VXBT01007672.1, read on the forward strand.
TCACATTTTTCACTGATTTATGAAAAACCTTGTTATGAAATAAGTATTTGTTTAGAAATACGAGTATGATGAGACAAAACCTCTGTGTTTGTTTTTTTTCTCTCCACTGGATTTATCACTTAGAACGCATTTCCCAACTGCAACCCAAATACTGAAAGCAGGAATGAAAGTTGGACTTTACCTGTTCGTTTTTCTTTCCCTGAACAGATTATCAGTGCCAGCTGTGATGAAGAGGGGTCAAGGAGATTTATATATATGTGTGTCTTTCTAGTCTCCTAAAGTCTCTTTTTTGTATTGCTTCAGTGATAGTAGACAGAGAAGTAAATAACATTGGCCAGCTTAATAGGAATATAAGTAAGGACAGGAATTAAGCAAAACTCATAATGTCATAGAGCTTCTTCCTCTGGAACCGGATTAGTTTTAGGTCATTTTAATGCTGTATTAAAAATAGAGAGTGACGGTACTGTCTCAGAGCAGGAAAGGAGGAGGCGGTGTTGAGGAGAACAGAAATGAGCAAGTAAAACAAAGTTACTATGTGAAACCAACAAAGGTGGAAGAAAGGAGAGACAGTATGGAAACGCTGCAGGTGGTGGAACTTAAGGAATGCAACTGGAGAACCTGATGTAATGGAAAACTTTCTTTTAATGGATTAGAAGTCTTTAAAATGTACTGTTCCAAAGGTAATATCTTCCTGGGGGATTTGTTTTAATTGCTGCTGTCTCTGAAAAGAATACTTCATTGAAGACACTTCGTGGTGAGCATTATTTGACTAGCCTGGGTTTTTTTCCTACTTCTTATTGGTATCTTCACATGCATTGTCATTTCTTGCTTTCACAGAAAGTGTATATTCAAACTTTTATAAGATGCTTTTCACCATAGCAAGGTGTGCATCTCTCCATGCTGATTCCAGCATACAGCGCTATGGGTTTGAGGAAGAGTGGCTGGAAAGCTAGCAGAAAAGGACCTGCGAGTGTTGGTCAACAGTGGCTGAACATGAGCCAGTGTGTGCCCAGGTGGCCAAGAAGGTCAGTGGCATCCTGGTCTGTGTCAGCAATAGCGTGGCTAGCAGGACCAGGACAGTGACTCTCCCCCTGCACTCGGCACTGTGAGGCCACACCTTGAATCCTGTGTCCAGTTCTGGGCCCCTCACTGCAAGAAAGAGATTGAGGGGCTGTGGAGTGTCCAGAAAAGGGCAACAGAGCTGGGGAAGGGTCTGGGGCACAAGTCCTGTGAGGAGCAGCTGGGGGTGTTCAGCCTGGAGAAAAGGAGGCTCAGGAGGGACCTTATCACTCTCTACAACTCCCTGAAAGGAGGCTGAAGCCAGGTGGGGGTTGGTCTCTTCTCCCAGGTAACAAGAAACAGGACAAGAGGAAATAGCCTCAAGTTGTGCCAGGGGAGGTTTAGATTGGATATTAAGAAGGTAATCTTCACAGAAAAGGTGGTAAGGAACTGGGATAGGCTGCCCAGGGTGGAGTCACCATCCCTGGAAGCATTCAGAGATGTGTGGATATGGCACTTCAGGACATTGTTTAATGTCCAACATGGTGTTGGTTCTGGGTTGATGGTTGAATTTGATAAGCTTAGAGGTCTTTTCCAACATTAATGATTCTGTGATTCCAGTTTAGACGAACTCTTCTTGAAGTCATATTGCACCAGAATTAACTTTAACTTTTTCGCTTACTGTAAGAAATTCTAAGGAGAAAGCTGGTTTTTGGGTGTTGTTTTCATTTGTTTCAAATAAACTGAGCACCAAAATATTTTTAAAAATAAATGTAAAATTGCCAGACTAAGGTATGGATGGAATTTCCCTGTTAGGTGTTACTGAGGGTTTGCTGTCATGGGGTCAGAAGTTCACATCAAGATGAATATCGTGTTCTCAAGATAAAAATTTCATCTGCATGTTGGACATCTTCTTTGGTGCATTTTGGTGGAGAGAGGCTGGAAACCAGCCGCTTAGAAGTCAGCTAGCACTCGGGTGAGGGGAGGAGAGGCTCATCTGGGGGATGAGACTTCATCCTGTCTAAATGATGAGTCCACTGTGCCCTCTGGGAGTACAGTCCAGGGACATTGCAATGGCTGATCAGTGCGTCCTTACAGCAGTTGCTCTTTTTATAGCAGGTTGAAGAATATTTTTAATTAACTCCCTTATATGGCTGGAATAATTTCCTTGTTATAAAATGTCTGATCTCTTTTTCATAGTGGAACGGGAATGCCCTTGAAAGTCATTTTAGTTCTGAATTAAATGCATCAACTGATATTAACAGTTCAGAAATAACCAGGTATAGTAAGTGGTTATGGTTGAAGTGTTATTTTATGTACTTTCATCAGGATATTTGAAAGAAATTTATTTTATTTATATTTCTCATCTCAGATACAGAAAAATAAATAAAGTTCAATGTATTAAAGTCAAGTAAATTTCTACATAGTTATATTTAAGTACATTGAGCAACGAAATGTAATTTTAATATTGCTCGGTTTCTTGATACTAGAAAAACATACATTTTACAGTAGATTGAAAATTCTATGTTAATTATACCATTTTTTGATAGAATAAGATTTTTTTTAAAAACCTTGGAAGATAGTAAATAAAGTTAGGGATGACCAGATCCTAGCTTAGGACATTACAAAGATATTCAGTGAGTGAACATGAAATCTTGCTTCAGGTTATTAATGCTCTGTAAACAGTTGACAACAATATTAGACAACAGTACAAAACTTCGGAAGAAATTCCAGTATTAGATAAAACAGATGATTTATTTTCCCTTTTCCTGGGTTGTTATAAAGAAGAAAATAATGTGGCAGTTTTAAACTCAATGGGCTTAAACTCATAGTGTTTTATGTTTAAACCCATCTTGAAGGGTTTTTTTCCTGCAATTTTGTTTGAGTAAGATGTAGCACAAGTATTCAGACACACTAATTTGAAATACAGCTTTATTGTAATATGCATTTTTCTGATTTACACTATAGGGTTTTCTGTAGTAAACTATGTGGTGACAGTTTCTGTGCAGCTCATTGCTTTCTCTGAGTTTATTAGCACTAATCTCCTAAGTCTAGAATTGGTATGGTATTTTTATGTAGTGGAAATTATTAGCTGTGTTTTTATTAAAAACAGTACTTGTAATTTCCAGGGTTTGTTAAAACCCTGATTTTCTGTATGAAAATCTTGTATTTGAGTTGCCCAAGTGGATGTAATATAGGAAGTGAAACAATAAAATGCTGAGAATTAATGAGAAGCCAGAAAGTAACTTCAGAACTGCTTAATTCAAAATTGATTTTTTACCTGATGTGTCATCATCATGTTAATGATTCAAATTCTGTAATCCTTGCTTCCTAAACTCCGAAGTATTATTAGATACAATGTTAATTTCATTATTTTTAGATTGTTTCTTTGATCTTAGATGTAAACCTTTGTGTTTAAAAAAGTCTTTTTGGTCGGTAGTCTGCCTTAAATACATTTCTCTCTGTCCATTCTCCAGGAAGACCAAGTGAGTAGGTTTTGCTAAAATATTTATCACTCTACAGTGATATGTGGCAGCTGACTGAAGATAGTTTTTCCTGAAACTATATGGGTTTTTTACTTCTAGTCAGAGAAATAATTAAACTGTGTATTCCAGGCAAGTTGAAGTAATGAGACTGTGCGGTTTCATTTGAGGAGCTGCGAATCACACATTGACAATGTATCTTTTATCCTTTTCTCTTTTCTTGCGCCTGGCCTTGTTAACAGAATTTGATACTGAAGTTTTTCACGTGTTTGGTGGCTTTATGCAGATGTCACTGAGCTGATCAGATAAGCTTACAGTGTTGCAGAGCCCTCGTGGGAAGTAACCGCAGCTATGTGAGTGTGAGAGAGCAAATTTCTGGGAAAGGAGACAGTTCTCCGAGAGTGAATTCATATCCAGCATGAGGCAGTATGTGCAAGTTCCAACTGTTGAGCAAGAAAAAGCCTATGATTATAATTCTGCTTTTGAACCGAGACCATGTATGTGTTTGGGTAGGTGAAATTACCATTTTCTGATAGTGGGGGCTGTGTCTTACTGCTGTTGTTGGGTAGAATAAATACAGTAAAAAGGAGTACCCGTGCAGCTGGTAAATGTGTACAGTTTTAACATGTAAAATGCAGACTATAGGACTCCTTTAGCAGAAGATAATGTGAATGTTTGAACTTGATAAAATCCCACTACTGGAGAAGCAAACAAGTATTTTTTAAACCTATTACATTAACTATCATGTTACCGCGTGGAATTCTCTGTAGATATGCTTTAACCTTTATATTTACTTGTAAAAAGTGATGTAAAGACGTCTGCAAGGGGGAGGTCATTAAAATGCAAATTTTGCCTGACAGTAAAAAGGAATTGTCATAGGATTTTTCCTCGATAAACCTGCATAAAATGGAACAGGTTCTTTTTACCTGACTGTGTTCTACAGACCTACAAAAGAGTTTATTTATGTGAAACGAATGTGTTTATTTGGATAAATGTTTGGTGTTAAATTGGTATCGAAGAAGTAGGGAGTCCGTTTTCAATTACTCAGCTTCTATCCATCTTTTACAAGATTCATCTTTTTGGTCTATGTAGTAAAATGTTCCTAAATTTTATGGGTTATTTTTAACTTAAGTTGTTGACTTGATTTTTGTGGGATTTTGTTTTGTCGTCCTTTTTTTTTATATTCATACATTCTTTAAACCGGTTCCTATGATTTTATTAATCTTTCATGGTTATATCAAAGTGGTATAACTGAGCAATGATTACTAGTTTTTCCACAAAATCCATGTCATGACTGTTAATTGTTTTGGTTTTTGCTTTTGTTGTCATTTTTTTCTGTGCTGTTTAGAGTGCCTGTCAGTTTTGTTTCTGATAGTGTTCTGCTTGAAGGCTGAAAGCTTTGACAGATTAAATCTCACTTTCTGATATTTGAATGTTCTGTTTAATGTAGGAAGTTCTTTTGATGGTATTAACATCATATTAATTTTAGGTTTATACTTTGATGATAGAGAATTTTTGACAAGTTTATGGTTTTTTCCCATGTAAACAGTTCTATAATTAAATACATAGCAATGCAGAGATACTACCCAAAATTCAAGATGAGGAAAAAATTTCAAATCTTATGCATACTTACTGTTAGGCCTTTCTTTGGTGTCTAAATTCACCGTGTGCCATAAATTTGAAGAACAGTATTTCAGCAATATTATGTTTCCATTAACTGAAACCATCTGGTAAGGCTGCCAAAATGAGTTGGTACTGTTATCTGATCTTTTTTATCCATCTCAAAGGAGTAACTGTATCCAGATTTTATGTTAAATTTATGTAATTAATGTAGGTTTAAAGCACCATTTTAAGATTTAAATTGCAGTTCTTTGCAAAGATTTTCTTTTTCGGTCACTTAAAGAAGGAGAAGGTAATTCTGAAAGTATTTTTAATTGCCTATCTTGCAATATTTTAGAATATTTTCCTGCTGTTGTTATGTTTTAGATAGTTGTATCAAAATATTTTGCTACAGTTATTGTTAGAATATTTTGCTATATTTAGTAGTAATCAGACATACTGTTTACTGTGGACCGAAGTTAGTGGTCAACCGTAAGGTAGAAAACCAAGTAGGAACACCAAGTACAGGGAGTGCTGAACCAAGTGCTGAGTTTCATACCTAACTCATGAAATATTTAGCAATACTTTGTCTTTTTTGGTGGATTTTGATGGTCTTACTTGAATTTCCCAATACAGGATGATATACTAGACCCTAATACAGTACTACTTTCTTATGATTTTACTTAGTTTTAAAATGTTGCACAGCATTGCTCTCAATAGATTATTTTTATAGAACCATCTAAATTATTTCTATCTTAAGATAAGTAGAATTTTAACCTCTTTTCATACCTACATTTTCCAGCGGTATATTAAAGAACTTTGATTTTAGTTACTTCATACCTGCAACTTTTATGTAAATGTAGATTTTTACACTTACTAGACCTCCATGAGTAGGACATCAGCAGGAGTGGTGTGAAGAACTTGGCAGTTAGTAACAAAGTACTGTTTAACAAAAACCTCCTCAGTATTCCTTGAGTGCTTTTTGTTTTCATAATTACGTATTGAAGTCATAAGTTGGTGTTGGTGTTCTGGTGATACAGGACTCTTAATTCATGAGCTGGGGAGAATTCAAGACCATTGGGGAGAACTTGGAGTTAATGCACAGTTTTAAAATCATAGATCTGTCTTCAATCATTGTTTTTTATTAAATAAATTGCAAGAATTAAGTTGTCAAAGTATGAGCAGAATACAATTTTTATCCAAAAGACAAATAGTATCAGAAAACAGGTGTAATAGAGGGAGAATGTCTACTCCTGTAGAGTCTTGTAATAAAAAACCAAGTATAGCAAGGGAAGTCTTTGTCATGAATCTCCCAGATGTCCTGATAAATATGGTTACAAGCCACTAAGATTACTTACACATTTTAAATAAAGAAATACAAGTATTGATGCATTAGCAGATAAATTGTATAATCATCAAAAGTTTCTGCCAAGATACCCTTTATTGGTTTGCATTTTTTGCTATTTTTAGCAAAGTGTTAGAAGATTCTCTTGAGTAAATTAATACGTTTAATAAGACATTTGTAAGGTATTTAGCTACTCTGAATCCTTCAGGTGCTGAGGCTTGAAAGACATGATCTGCATGTATGTTTGATATATTGTTATTGTCTTATTGTTTACTCAGTGGGCCTTGTGCGTTAGAGCTGCTTTGGGGCTGATCTGAGGCCTGACCAGTGAGTTAGTTGGATAAAATGCCCACTGAAATATCTAAAACCTGATTTAAAAAAAAAAATAAAAAAAATATTTTAAAATATTTTTAGAAGGGTATAAGTGTATCCTGGTAAACAGTTGGACAGATACCTAGAAACTTTTTTTTTTTTTTTTTGGCTGAGTTTTAACCTCATTTCAAAGTTCTAGTAGTTCGAAGTGCTAGAAAAAAGACCAAACAATACTTTGCAGCTTTATAGAGCAGGCAGTATGACTTTTAAAATTAATAAAATTGAAGTTACGTGCATTGTTCTGATTATATGGATTAGCAGTAGAGTAGAAATGAGATCAAACAAATTTATTTCTCTGCTTCAAGTGACTGTCATTTCACCAATGCCCAGTAAAAGGAAGGATAAGGGATAAGGAAAGCAGAGCTTGTTTCTTATATTATGGCTTGTATTGGTTTATGTGGGTGCCTTTAAAACAGAATTCATTTTTGTTTTCTTTTTTTAGAATAATGAATATAATGCACTTTTGGATGTTTTGAAACAATCATTCAGAATGAAGATAAACCCGCAAATAAAGTAGCTTTGGTTTTAATAAGACTCAATTTTAAAATGCCTTGACTTTTTTGCATGTTTTTAAGTGTAGATGACAGGTGCATTTCTAGTACCTGAGACGCTTGCATATTTTCTCATGTAGTGTAATGTGATAGTCGTTTTGCTTATTTGACTTATTTGTACTTAGTTTCAATTCCCTTGATCTTGCTTTATTGCTGATAGCAAGCTGAATTCAGTGTTATCTTCTTCCTCCATGCTTGTCAGCTTGTCCCTTCAAATGAGTCCCTAGAACTGCATCCTAAATCCCGTTGGGTAAATCTCTCTGCAGGAGTTTGCTGCTGCTGTGCTGCGCTGCGACCTCGCTACAAGCGTCTGGTAGACAACATATTTCCTGAAGATCCAAAAGTGAGTCATGACTTTAAAATTTTAAGGGATTGGTGTTTGAAAATTTGTGGTTATGGCTAGTGCTTTAGCATTTTTTTTTTAATTTTCTTTTTTCTTTTCTCTTTTAACATTTTACTGTAAATTCTGCTTTAGAACTTAATAGCTTTAAGAGATGTTAGTAGAATAATTTATGTGGAGAGGGACCCATATAGATAATCTGGTCTAATTCCATTTCCAAAACAGGACTGCACACTGAAGAATAAAATTACTATGTGTTTTGCTCAGAGAAACAGAGATTTAGTTCAACAAGGTATTCTGCTGCAGAGGTAGCACTTCATCACTTTTTAGAGCCACAGATACTTGCTTTCTTGTGGTTGCAGGTGTGAACATTTTCTGGTTTTCTACAGGATTTTAATTTTTTAACTCTTGACTGTGAACGTTTTTATAGTTCTGGTAGACTGTTGTGACCCAAAAAGGTTTTTCTGGTGTTTTTTTTTTTAAATTTCTCCAGGTACTCATCTATAATTTTATTTCTTCATTTCACTGCAACAGTCTGGGAGCTGTATTAAAGCCTAACTCTTACCCTCTGTGAAAATAAATAACTTCTGTGTACCATTTAGTAATGCCTGTGTCTACACAAAATCTTTTGACAGTTCAGACTGATCAAGAGCTTATGTTTCCAGTGTTCTGGTGTTTTAAGTGTGTTACCAAGTTTTTATATCTTTTGTTATAGTAGAAGTAAGCAGAACAGTCAGTGTTTGCATAATATTTGGCTTATATGTTACAAAGTACGTGAGCTTTTTTTTAAACTGTGTTGTTACTGAGTGCCAGTGATTATATAAGTGCATCTTACTGGCTTTAAAGGAAATGTTTTCTGTGTATACAGTATATTGAATGCATGGAACAGTATGGTTTTATAGGTTTATTTGTTCTGATCTAGTTTTTGATACAAGTGTAGAAACACCTGGAATTGCTACGATTGTAGTGTTCTAGTTTAAATCTCACTCAGTAGCTCTGAGGTGGCACTTCTTAGTCTCTGCTTTGGTTAATGTTCATTGGCTCACTGCAGGACACAGGCCAGTCCATGATGTTTCCCTTGAGTTGCAGACCTTCTCTAAAGTATGAGATTTTCTTGATAAAAGCGTTATCCTGCTTACCTGATAGTTATGATTATAACTTCATCTGAGCAGATCCATGTTACAGTTCATGTTGGAACTAATGTGTTGGTCTTTGATCTTGCTCTGACAATTAGCCTTCAGGTGCCTGGGGGTCAGCCTTGTCCAAGATCTGACACTGAAGAAATAAAATATTTAAACCACAATATAAAATATTTAAACTACAATCTTGTTTGTATTTTTTATCAAAATTATGCATCGAATATAGTTTGAGGAAGGGATGGGAACAGAAAAAAATTACACTGTGCTAGTAGGAAAAAAGTGTGTCTTAGAACTGGTCAGATATCTCACTACATACCTTCTCCTTCTCTCACAAAAAAATGGTGGAGCAAGCCAGTTGCTTTGTTTCCTTTAAAAATATTTTAGTTGTATAATGTTGCTGATTTTTGCAATTAAGCTAAGGGCAGTTTTGCTCAGAAGTTTGGGGATTTTTTTCAGTAGTTTATTTCCATCTGTAAGGCTCTGCTCTTTAAATGTTAACTAGAAAAAAAGGAAAAACACTTGGAAAGCTTTATATTTCCTATGAACTCTTTAATTTTCTATTTTGTATTTCTGGTTTTAGGATGGTCTTGTTAAAGCTGACATGGAGAAGCTGACTTTCTATGCAGTTTCTGCACCAGAGAAGCTGGATCGAATTGGGGCTTACCTGGCAGAGAGACTGAGCAGGGATGTGGTCAGACATCGCTATGGGTAAGGAGAGAAGTCACAGCAAGTCATGGAATTTCATCATGTTTGTTCTGATTGAGTCTGGAAGGCAAGACAGACCCTTGTGGTCAGTTAACTTTGTCTGGCTGCCGGGTGCCCATCCCGCTGCTCTCACTCCTCCTGCTCAGCCACATGGAGAAATGGAAAGCTCATGGGTTGAGATAAGGGCAGGGAGATCACTCAGTTCCATCATGGGGAAAAAGAGACTTTAATTGGCAATATTTAAATCAATCCTCCCCAAGTTACGATGGAGTGAGAAATGAAAGCAAAGCTTAAAAACACCTTTCCTCCAGCCCTCTTTCTCCCCAGGCTCTGCTTCCCTCCCAAGTCCTTTACCTCCACCCCCACCAAGCAGTGCAGATTAGGAATGGGGACTGTGGTCAGCTCGTACCATCTTGTGTCTCCTGCTCCTTCTTCCTCACACTCTTACCCTGCTCTGGCCTTGGGTCTGTCCTTGTAGACAGTCCTTCAAGAACTGCTCTAGCGTGGCTTCTTTCCTCACTAACAGGCTGCTCCAGCGTAGGTCCCCCATGGGATCACAGATCCTGCCGGAAAAGCTCCTGCATGGGCTCCTCTCCATGGGGCCTGCCAGGAGCTGTTCCAGCAGGGCCTTTCCATGGACAGCAGCTTCCTTCAGGGGACATCCACCTGCTCCAGCAGGAGGTCCTTCATGGTCTGCACTATGGATATCTGCTTACCTGTGGGCACTTCCAGTGTCCCTGAGGGGCTCAGGTTTGGGAACTGGTGGGTCAGTCTTGGAGCTGGCTGGAGTTGGCCATGTCTGTCATGGGGGAAGCTCCTGGTTTCTTGCAGAAACCATCCCCGCAGCCCCTTTCTGGTAAAATCTGACTATGTAAGCCCCCCTTGAATGTCAGTCACAATATAGGGAAACAGGAATATCTTTCTTCTTGGCCCTTTTGGTTAAATCAGATATTTAAGTGAGAAATATTAAGTCCAAGAAGTGGAAGGAACTGGCAAAGAAAGGCAACATCCATCACAGACCATAATTTTTTGGCCTTCATGACATCTGAAGCTGTTTTTGTAACTTTATAGAAAGGGTAGATGGCCAACACTCAATTCCATACTTCCCTCCCTCCTACACCTCCCACCTCCCCCAAACAAAAGAAAAAAAGAAAAAATATATATGTAGGAAATAGCCCTAAGTATCATTTTTAAACAATGGTAAATATGTGCCTTCCATTCTTTCTTTTTTATTTTTTGTGGTAAGATCCTAAATTGAACTAATTGAGTTAATGATAAATGCAATATGTCTTTATGTGAGTCTCTCTAATTAATTTTCAGTTATGTTTTAATTGCCATGGAGGCACTGGACCAACTTCTAATGGCTTGCCATTCTCAAAGCATAAAACCGTTTGTGGAAAGTTTCCTTCATATGGTGGCCAAGCTTCTGGAATCAGGCGAACCAAAGCTGCAAGTCCTTGGGACTAATTCTGTGAGTAAGCTCAGATGCTAAATCAAATCAGAGTAAATTTTTGCTTGGGAAAGTAGTTTGAGAAGTCTTAAAGGATCTGCCAGTTGACATGAACTGAAAGATGCTGTCTGTAGCAGGGTGTATCCTTTGGGCCTAAACACAGAACAGATACCAGCTGGAGGCAGATAAACTGTTTCCCTTCAGTGTCCCAAATTCTTTTGATGTCTGGGCTTATTCCCTCCAAAAATAACTCTTGGAAGGAACAAGGAAGTCGTTCTGTGAGTTCATATTTTGAGTCTTTAGGCAGCCCTCCTGGGGCCAGTGTATAGGTAAGACAGTTTTGTTTTCTGGCAGCTTAAGCTACGTGGAAAGCTTCTTGTTAGCTGAAAAGTAGCTTTGACTATTGCAACCTCACCATCTTATCAGCTTAAATATTTCAGGATTCAGATCCAGGCTTGAAGAGTGTAACTAAAAGTGTCAAAATTAAGATTTAGAGATCTAGTTTTCCAATTAGAGTGACAGGTACAATCAGGGTTATAGCTCTGTCATATTTCCCTTCTAACCATTGTATTTTCCAGCTGGTAAAATTGGAATCTCATAAATTCCAGGATTGTGAAGTGGACTGTTTTCACTTAGAGTGATTGCTTTTACATGAGTATAGAGTAGTGCTTGCGTTTCATGTAAATTATTGCCATTGTTAACAGTGGGGGGGTTCTTTGTGGAATCAGTAAAACTGTTGGGCTTTTGGGCTTGGTTCCAAGCTGATGAAACTAGATGGAGTTGCAGTTCAGGAAGACAGGAGGGTGTAGTAAAGTGATGCTGTCCCAGAGCAGAATTTCTTGTTATGATGGAATAAAGAGTGTTTTGCTGTAATGTAGGGTAGAAGTGTCCCCTCGTTCCCCCACTAGCAGGGCAGCTTTACTGAGGATACATATAAAATTTTACCTATTTATTTAAATACTGTTGAGCCAGACTACCCTGCTTCTTTTGATTTGTTTGTATAATAATGCCTGTGCAAGTCCGCTTAGGGAAATGGCTTTGGAACTTGTTTCCTGGGCTGCCAAATGGCAAGGTGTGCATCACTTTCCAGTGGTTTAAAATCCTCGGTGGCAAGCAGTTACTGCCAGCCTCCACTCTGATGTACAAGGCATGTGTCACTTCGAAATGCATGTTACTGAGCAGAACTCCATCTTGGGGTATTCTGTTTGATATTCCTGCCAATTCCTAAGTCTTTTGTGAGTAAGGAGAGTAATGTACTTCCTGAATTAGGAGATAATTTGTGTTTGTCTTCTATAAAACTCAGGAAAAAAAAAAGTTTCCCTAAATAAGAGGTGAAATTCTGAGGAGGGAGAATTTTTATGGCTCTTCAACAGTATTACAAAAACTTATTTTAGCCTAACTCTGCTAATTTCCCTAGGTGCCTTCCAGAGTTAACCAAGACAAAAGATACAAGTCTATTTGTATTGACTTAAGAGGAACAAAGGGTAACAGCTTGTGTGTTACTAAGGGCACTGTGTTCTTAAATAAATTCTGTTAAATACAAAGAAAATTTACCATCATATTCTCTTTTCTCCCCTCCAAAAGGAAATAAACAAGCAAACAAAAAAAACCAAGAGGAGATGGTATGGTGACTGAATAATGCTTCATGTGCTTGAGCTATTCTGATGTACCACTTTGGAGTGCAAACTGGTATTGTCTAGAAGAAAAGACTGGATTGTATATGAAGTAAATGTCTTTAAACTGGTGAAAAGTCAGGCAACCTTTGGAAAATTTTGCAGAGTATTTTTAGAAAACTCAGTTTATGGCCCCTACAAATGTATAGTCTGCTTACCTTTTAAATATATGGAATATGACTGTGGCTCTAAGTAGATTTTGATTATTTTCTACCCAAAGCTTCATTGAGATAGAAAGGCAGTGATGTCTTTGAAGTAAAATTCAAGCGTCTTTACTTGAGCTGTAGGGTTATTTCAACCTCACAGATTTTGCTTCAGCTGTGGGGACTCTTGCGATTGCTTAAAAGTCAGGATTTCAAATGAAGCAAATCTCTGTACTGAACATCTCTGAGTAGTTTAAAGGCTTGAAAAGATTTGGAAGCTCCCACTGTCTTCTGAGTGTGTTTTGCTCACATCCAAATATTTGGTTTTGGGTGCAGAACTTACTCTACTTGGTGCTCTATATTTTAGGAAAAAACCAAAATTTTCACTTAGCTTTTTGTCATCTTAAATTCATTTTGGAATTTAAATTCCATTTAATTTGTAATATTAGTTAATTTATTTTTGAAAAGCAGACCTGAAGATGACCATTTTAGGTAAATAATTGTTTGGGTTTTATTTATGTACTTTTAAGCCTGATCTTCAGGTTACATATAATTAATTCCTGTGATGTTTTATGTGTTGCATTTATAAGTTATGTTAGCTTATTTCCTACAGCAGCATTGATTTTTTTTTTTTTAATAACATAATTGTAAATCTATTTATGTAAGGCAGATACTTAAAAACAGGTAAATTTTGGTAGTGGATATATTGAATATGTGTTGGGGGAGGTTTTTTATGTAGACCAAATTTCAGGTTGAAAAGTCTGTGAGGTTCAAAATGGCTTTTTCTAGCATGGAAGATATTTTTATAGACCATGTGCTAAGATAGCATATGCTGGTGAGGAAACTGAAAAAATGTGGTGGGAAAAAGTGATATCTCCTTGGCTTATGTGTTAGAGGATCTGAAGGCTGATTGCAATAAGCTTTTCCTTAGAAATTTATGACAATACTTTATTTCTCTCTCTTATAGTCTTGCAGAATTTCAGTAACTGGGTATCATGTAAAACATCTCCATTGCTCGTGTACAAATAATTAAATGTATTGCTTAGGTCCATAGTGTTTATTACTAGGATAGAAGTGACAAGCTTTAAAATCTTTGACCTTGTGGTCAGAATTTTTTGGAATAAGAGATCCAATTTATATCCATTATCTATATCCAATTTATGTCTATTTCTAAAAGAAATTTCTTTAGTCAGAAGCTGGTCAAGAACAACTGGATACATAATTTAGTAAAACTTTCATCTTAATCCATATTTACAAGACTCAGTTAAATACAAAACATTTTAGGCTAATTTGGAATGCTGATGGGGTGAGTTTTTTTGTATTTTTCCAGTGAGATATTAGGGTTTCATGTGAAAAATAGGTGATAATATGTGGAACCCATCTCCACATTCTAATTATGTACCACAAATGCTTGTTTAGTTGATAGGGTGCTTCCTTTTATAAAGGCAGTTTCTTTGTAGGAGCAGTGAAGTAATGATTCCATCAGTGACAATGCTGAGCTTCCCGTGCATGAGGAGGTGGCTGTTATTGCTGGTTGTCGTCATTTGTTATTGAAAGGAAGATAAGCTGTATCCCAAGTGGAAAAGTGATCAACCAATGCCTGAGACGAGACTTCCGTATTTGGTAGTGTTGACTTATAAAAGCAGTTGGTTTGGGCAGAACTGAAGTGCATATATATGTAAAAATAGTATAAAATGTCAACACTTTGAAATTAAGCAATGTCAGAATTAATATTCCCAGTAGGGTACTTACTTGTTTGCCTTGTCTGCAGCGTGCTAATCTGGAAGTAGGCAATGGAAATTTACCCTTATTGCAAGATGCTTCTTTCATTCCATGTACCAATACAGAACTATGTGCTGGTAGTGGTTTAATACACACTGGAACAATTCCATCCCTAGGATGCCTCCTCTGCCTTTTTAATAGGAGTTAAAGCTCAGGGAGACAGATTAACACACAGTGCTCTTTCTCATCCTGTGGGTTATTAATTTATCTTAGAAACTGTGTGTCTGCATCTGCTAGAATTTGAGTGAGTCCGTTAGGGTCACTCAGAGTTAAGTATTGCTTTCCCCCACTCGTACTTGTGCTCTCTGGTTTTGCAGTTGCATGGCCACACTACTGTGGCCCTGTAAGCCAACATTCCATTGCTGATTTTGTTACATAACTGTACATGTGGTGGTCAGGAGAATTTTCATCCAAGGGGCACAAAGTAAAATGGAATGTAAAATTATCCATCCCATTCCGATAAAACTGGAAGTGTCAGGTGACCCTCGGTATTAATAAAGAAACTAAATCACCAATTTTCATCACTGAGAACCTTATCTTGTGATTATTTGTTGTGATCATTTTAATACTATATTTGAAAAGTTAATGTATCCAGTGTTTGAAGCTGTTCTCTTTAGCAAGGTTGAGGTGCTTGTCCTTCTGGCCTTTATTTGCTGAAGTGCATACATAACATTCACGCTTCTCATTAAGGCTGTAGTGTGTGGTTTCTAAGAGTCCTGTTTATAGGAGATCATGACTTCCCATGTGACAGCTTCATAGAAAGGCCTATAAAAGATGGTAACTGCCAATATCAGCACCCTCTTTCCCCGTTTGAAACAAGAGAAAATTGCAGGCTGTAGAAGACAGATTGGGGAGCTCAGATAGGAAAAAGTTACTGCTCAGGTCCAGCTTACTGTTCTTACAGGGAGATACTTTTAAGCAACATAACTCAAACTCGAATATGATGCATGGTGATTGTTCTTCAAAAAAACCTGACCTTCTTTAAAGACATCCAGGGACCATTAAAAGTTACGATTTTTCTTCTAATGTATTTGCTACATAACAGTGATAAAACAACATTAATGCATAGAAGAAATTTTGTCCTTGAGCACTTGCATGATTTACTTACAGGACTCACACAATCTGTCTCTCCCTGGTAATATGATCCGACTTTCTTGATTCAGTCTGGAACAAACATCTTCTGAATAAATAATCTGTTTCTTTTTCACTTCGTGATAGATTTATATGTTTTTATACTGATTGAACTTTATTGGTTTCAAAATTAATGGAAATAAGATACTACCAATGTAAGTTCCTTTCTGTACTTCCTGTATTATAAAATATAGGACATGCTTGTACTGGTAAAACTTCCATAAATTACCATTGGGTGCTTGCAAGCATTTACTGTGACTGAATGACATGTTTACACCTATAAAAGCTTTGTGTATAATTCCTAGACAAGTTCTTGGACTTTTGTAAGAGTTTTATCCTTCTGTAGGTTGAACAATTTTTATATTTGAAGTTTGTTTGAAAATATTGCTTAGGAATAAAATATTTTTTAACAACAATAACAAGAGCACCACTGCAAAGCAAAGACTGATCTCTACTGTAAAAACTTAAAATTTCCATGATGAAATGGAATTTTACAGTTTACTGGATGACAGTGCACAACTCAAAACTGTTACCACAGTCAGCTTTCCTGTGGCCTAAATGCTCAGTCATGTGAATGCTAATCCTGGATTGTGCTTCAGAAATGCTGTATGTTCAGTGGGTGAAATTGTTTTGTTTTACTCATGAGGACATAAAAAAACCTTTGTCCTTTCCTGGATTTCTTACTGTGCATGCCGTTTTGAAAGGTGGGACCTTCACGTGTTTGTGTCCCTGCTGTAAAGCTGCACCTTGATACAGGAGAAGCGCTCAGAATGAGGGAGTCCCTGACACTTGCTTGGCCTAAATTAATCATTTATTCTTACAAAGCAGTTTCTTGGTACAATAAATCTTTCTGCTAACAAAACAGTTATTAGAGTGTATTAGAGTGTTGGGAGATCCTGTCAATCAAATAATTTAGTACTTCAGATAATATTAAATGCTGATATGCAACGTGAATTAATCTCCTGATTCTCACAGCCACTCCCACAGTGCTCTGTATTCTTCAGACTTTTTGTTTCCATTCTTTTCTATGCCTTTATGGAAGTTTTCTGGGTGAATCATTTGTAGACTTGAGCACTTGAATGTCTGGAAAATACTAAGATCATATTGTTTGGGGGTTTATTAAATCCTTGGTCTTCATGCCTTATTGAGATGTAAGGGCTAATGAAATTCTTGTTTGCAAAAAAAAAAAAAAATCCATTTCTGTTTTGCTAGTAACAATTCCATGAAACAAGCTAGGGAGCCATAATACATATAAAGCATTCACCAGGGTCTCTTGGGAAGGAAATCATCATTTTTATAATTCACTCTGTTGGAGGAAACATAGAGGTGCTGTTTGTGGATCGTCTTTCAGTCTGTGGCAGTGGACCTTACAGAATTAGATTTTGGCTTTTGTCACTTTCTTACCACCTGAAATACAGGATATTCCTAACAGAAGGACTTGTAAAATGGACTCACACTCTACAATTTTGCTCTATTTTCAGTAATAGCTGAGAATGTAGTTTTATGAACTGTATCATTTTCAGCTGTACCTGTAGCTTTTAGAGGGTGAACTGGTCGTGCAGCTGAAAGGGATAGGTGTTCTAGATAAAGCAGAGAAACTGATTAAACAAAAGAGTAGAAAAAAATGGTGGTTTATTTTTTCTGAAATACACAGCTTTCACTTTCAGCTTGAAAACCTCAAACCCTCCACAAATCAGTGTACTGTAGATTATGCTAAAGTGCTTTGGGCTTATCTGGATGTCTATGGGAAATGTGCCGATGAAAGCAGGTTCTGCATCATGAAAAATACAAACGAAATGCCTCAGCCTGTGCTTAGGAGTTGATAAAAATGGTGTGAGTAAAAGCAGAGGGGTCTTAATGGGGCATCACTCTGCTTCAGGGCAGAACCAGCACTGTGTTCAACCTTTCCTGACAGTGTTTAGTTTTGCTTTTTATTTCCTTCTGTGGTCTGTTCTTAGAACTCTCAGTGATGGAGAGTCCAAAAGGTCTTTAGGGAGTCTGCTCACCTTAGAAGGGAGGGGTTTTTAATGTCTAACTTCGCCTTTGCTTCAGTGAAAGCCTATTATTGCTTTTCATATTACTGTTAGACAAAGAAAACAATTTATTTATTCTCTTTTTATAGCTATCTTCTGTACATTTTTAGACTGGTACCTTTTAGGCAGCTGTAGTCTAGGTAATTTAATGTATTTCATTCTTCTTTTACAGATAGTTATCTAAACCTTTGTTCATCTCTTGAATAATTTGAGGACTGTGTCAAGTTATTCACCATTTTCAGCTGTGATGTTTCAACTGGATGCACCACTTCATTTAAGGGCTTATTTGACCCAATTAGATGGCAGAACTTTCTTTATGGGTATCATGAGTAATGCAGATGTATCACAGTATATTGTTCTGTTTTTCATGCCATTGTATTGGCATTTACTAAGTTCCTTTTCTTCATTCAGATGATATTGGCTTGTATTTGTACAACTGTCTTAAAATGCTGGTTTGCAATAACCATTCCCAAATTGCTTCCTTGATTTTTCTGGTCCTATTTCCAATTGCTCAGAAACCAGACATCAAGTGTGCCTACAGCTCTGGCCATCTTAGTGGTCTTTGCAAATTTGATGAGCCCAGCCTGCTATCTAAGTCTCTAGTGAAGCTCAAATCATATGTTTGTACTGTGATGACTAACAAGTGTTTCCATATTTTTTCCAAACTCTTACACATCTCTCTTATGGGGGGGTGTTCTTTAGACAGTGTTTTTCTAGCTTCCCTTTGAGAATTTTGTGTAATTTTTTGTCAACAGCATCACTGAAGTTTTGACAGATGCTTCTTCATCTGGATTCACAAAATTTATTTATTTGTCATAGGAGTAAGATGGATTGATGTGATTTGTTCTTGACAAATCCAGGTTGACTGCTACTTATCCCTTTGATACTTTGTAGATGTTGGCAAATTGGCCATTGTTTTCCAGTGTTTTTCTGTGAACAGACTAGAGTTGACTGGATTATAATTCCCTGACTCTTCCCTTTTCCCTTTTGTCAAGACAGAATTGACAGAATGCCTCCAAATTTGTCGCCGATTGAAACACACACCCAGTCCGGCAGGGAGACTGAATCTCTTTATTGACAGAAACAAGCTGGTTTTATACACTTACATGACCTATCACACACTGCCATGTCAGCAGCACACCCTTGAGTGTCTCTGTATTGGGTGACCTGCCTGCCAGCTTCCAACAGGCTCCTCCCACCAGGGTCCAGGGGAGGCAAGTTTCTTTGTGCCACCATGTGCTCTTTTGTGCTGCCGTGAGCTCCTTTGTGCTTCCTCAGGCACATTCCACAGCCTGCAGCCCAGCTCCATGTCATCTCCCTCACACAAGTTTATTGCCCTTGAATTTTGGTAGGTCAGAACGTTGCTAGGTAACCTGGTAGTGAGAGTGTTGTATTTGATTGAGTGGGCTGCTCTCTACAACTGCCTGAGAGAGGTGTGGTGAGGTGGGTGTCAGGCTCTCCTCCCAAGTTGCAAGAGATAGGACAAGAGGAGATGGCCTCAAGTTGTGTCAGGGGAGGTTTAGACTGGAAGGAGTTACCAGTGTTGGAACAGGCTGCATGGGGAGGTGGCTGAGTCACCATCCCAGGAGTTATGTAAAACATGTTTTAGTGGTGAACTTGGCAGTGTTAGGCAAATGGTTGGACCTGATGATCCTAAGGGTCTTTCCCAACCTAAATGATTCTGACAGTTGATGGCGCTCACTGTTCAAGTGTTAGATGTTTCCATATTGCGAAGTATGTTGTATTTTATGCAGTTTCACCCTTCCATAACTATCTAAATTAAGTTATTGTGGAAAGAGTTTTGAAAGAAAACCCTCTTAGTCAATTTTTTCTTCCCTGAAGTTCTAAAGTGTTGTCAAAATTGGGTTCTTACTTTAATGCAGTTATTTTATGTTACTTGTTAATGAAGCTTCGTAGTCATTATTCTATTTTCTGAAATTGGTATTAAAAGCTTTTTTTAATGTATTTTATTTTCAGTTTGTCAAATTTGCCAACATTGAGGAAGACACGCCTTCATATCACAGACGCTATGACTTCTTTGTGTCCCGGTTCAGTGCCATGTGTCATTCCCGTGACCAGGATCCAGAAGTACAAACTGAGTAAGAGCCATTCTGTAGGAATTACTGAAAACTGTTGACACATTAATATTGTCTGTGATACAGCTTTTTATTAAGGTATTTATTGGAGTAGTTCATTCCATATGAAGAAAATGACGGTCTTGACTTTTTGAGTAGCACCAAATATTGCAAATCTTAGGTAGCTAGAACTCCTAGGATATTTAGGTGTCATTTTACCTAAATAATGCCTACTGGATCGTGTGGATTCTCTCCAGAAAGGCACCACTTATTGCTGTAAATGCACGAGTTCATAACTTACTTGAGATATTAACAAGGCTACTTACATGAAAAGCAAAAACATGTATTAAGTCTGCCCTTTGAGAATTACTCATTAAAACTGGGTTTTCTTAGATGTCTGAAGTGTGCTCATGTGTGTTAAACTCAAGAGCATCCATGAATGGGAATTCCAGTTTTTCCCATTCTTAAGTAAGGGGTGCAGTTTGTTTTCCTGTGGCTCCCCCTGGAGGATGTGTCCTTCCCAGGAGCAGCTTTTCTAGATGTTCGTGCATCCTTCTTCTTTCCTGCTTTGTGTGTAATCCTATCAAAACTATCTCAAAAGGTCTAGAATGATGTTGAATTCACAATGAATGCACAAGACTTTAGGTATTTACAAATTGAAATCTAAACAAAAATATTAACTATAGAACTTGGTTACCTCTGTAGGTCATCTTAGATATGTTTTAATTCAGTGAATTTGACCGAGCAAGGGCTAGTTAAGTGTTCTCCATACTTGAATCAAGATTTAAATAATGAGGGATGGATTTTAATAAAAATAATTAAAAATTTTTGTGAGGCTTGTGCTTATTTCATTTGATAGCTGTACCAGCTTTCTTCTACTTGTTTTCAGAAAGTAAATTCTCTTCCTACCATTTATGATAATGGCTAATTTGTCATTATCACTTCAAAAAATAATATTTTGCTCTTCATTTCATTGCACAGGTTCTCCTGCAAGCTATTTTTGTTTAATGAAATAATGACAATAGCTAGCAGCTAGACCAAGTCTTCTTTTGAACTTATGTTATTTTTTTCATTTTATTATTTCATTGTTGTCAGTTAGTTCTCAGTTGATTTCATTCAAATGGTTTTAGAGTGAACGTGGTGGTTCCTTCTGTGCATTAGGCTTAAGATGACAGAATTATCCTTTGCTTTTCCATCTTGTGAATCTTTCAAAAATCTTTATAGATCTTTTCTGACTAATTCATAGCCTTAATTACAACTTCTAGTGACACAATCACATGGCTGTGCTAGATATTACTTCAGCTGTGTTGGGGTAACTTCACATATTTCTTTAGCTCTGGAATAGGCTGAGATTGTGCAAAGTTTCAACTGATGAATGGTAAATTGAGTAGAATTGATGGGTTTTATCCATGTGACTTTTGTCAGAGGTGATGTACAAAGTTTGAGTCTTCATTGATCAATGTCAGCTTTATCCTTACAGGCCACCTTCTGTTCACTTGTTTGTTTTGTCAGCTGCTTTACTGGCTTTAAAGGTGTTCAAAGAAACCATTGGCAACCTTGATGATTGGCCAACTTCCCAACTGCTGCTTGTGAGAACCTACTGGAATTCCTCACTACTTAGTTACTGCTGCCCAGTAGGTTCAGACTGGGAGGTGCTCTGTCTCTCTGCCTCAGTAATTCCTCTTTTCCTTCCTCAGGATCCGAATTGCTGGAATCAGGGGCATTCAGGGAGTGGTTCGAAAAACAGTTAATGATGAACTTCGAGCAACTATATGGGAACCTCAGCACATGGACAAGATAGTGCCATCACTGCTGTTCAACATGCAGAAAATAGAAGATATTGACAGGTAATTTTATTCCTTGCCACTGGTGTGTTTTTTAATCAATCTCTAGGCTAAGTTTTTATGATGGCTATCTTTTTCTTTTCTTTTTAGTGGAAGCAACAACTCAGCTTTACTAGCTAAGGCTCTTAGAAATTGATAGTATAGGTCTGCAAAATGGTTCTTAATGTTTCTTGTCCTAAAATCTTTTCAACCACTTTTTTTTCACTTGTTCAAGATTCTGTAGGCCTAAAAGTTGTTCCAGAAATTAGATATCCATACTCTGACTTGATAAAAATTGTAAACTGTGTTTTTTATTGGATCAGATGCAGAGATGAGTAAGCAAAGGCTTCTAGGTGACTCAAACGATTTAGCTACTTATATTTTTTAAAAATTGAGGGTTTAATCCTTTAGCCATTAGTAAGAACTGCTTGTCCTGGCTGAAATGGTTCTTAGAGCAAGGAATTAAAGTTTTATTTATATGTAGACTCCCTTCTCTTTTTTGCTTTCGGTGACTCCTAGTCATATTACTTGCTACATTTGCAAAAAGATCTTCAAAAAGATCTCTGTGACAATTAAGGTTGAGGAGATGCCAGTCACCTTACAATTGAAAAGTCACCTTTTTTTGGTCCATGGTTAAACACTATGTAGGTGTAAAAACTGTTTATTGGTAG
Source organism: Oriolus oriolus (assembly GCA_013400235.1). Classification (NCBI taxonomy): domain Eukaryota; kingdom Metazoa; phylum Chordata; class Aves; order Passeriformes; family Corvidae; genus Oriolus; species Oriolus oriolus. Next base: position 94,672 of record VXBT01007672.1, read on the forward strand.
CACTGGGAAATTTCCATAAAACCAGCTGTGCAAGCACATTAAATATTCATTCCATGTCCAATTCTGGCTGCTTCAAAACTTGCCTGCTAAGGGGCTCGGTAGCTTTCCTATAACAACAAGCTTTTCATGCTTTCACTCAGCTTTCTAGATCTGTCAGTTTCTCTTTTTTGGTTTGAGTTTTGGCATTTAGTTTGCAATTCCTCAGCTTTATTTTTGTTCCATTATTTCTAACTGCCAGTACCTGTCTCATCTCTAAAGCAAATTTTCAGACTAAATAGCTAAAATCAATAGTTGTCTGTCTGTCCATGCTTTATCTATTTACTGTGTATAACTGAGGGCCCATTAGCCACTTGAATTTTACATCTGAAGAGTGATCTGAGTAAGAGACGAAGGTTTCTGAAGCTGCTGTTTGAACAAGGAGAGCCTGGTTTGCCTTTGCTTACTCTTACAGGGCTTCTAGCTGCAGGTGGGCCCTTTCCTTTGTTACTCTTTGCAGTGCCCTCAAGCGTACACTTCCCTTTTTATAGCAGAAGTAAATTAACTACTGATAGAAAAACTGACTGAAGTAGGATTTGGGTTAACCACTTAAAGTGGATCAGTTTATATGTACTGCAGGAGTGATTTTTATTATCTTTTGAGGAATGCAGTAGTAGTGGTAGAAAAACAAATCCATCAAAAAGCAACTTAAATTTCTGAACTGTTGTGCTTGAAACTTGTCCTATAATGCACATTGAACATAAAAAAAAAGACTAATGATTTTCCAGGTGATGAGTAGGGGCCTTGTATGATGTGCATATCACAGAAAAGTTGAAAACAGTATTCGTAAATTGTTATCTGCTGGTCTTAAATGATATTACAGACAAATTCTCATTTTATTTTATGTGTGACTTAGTATTTGTGGAGCACAGAGGCATCTTGAAGAGCAGGAGTAAGAGGCATATTGTTCTGGCAGATGGAATCAAAACATTATTTGAGAATGAGCAGAAATTCCAGAAAATAGCCCCAGCTTAAGTCCATAGAAAAAAGCATTTTTTTTTGAAGCTGAAGTACACGTAGGTAAAGCTTACCTTGAAAGTCAGTGTAATTTTAGCTTGTGGAACCTTAATAGCTTAATGCAAGATTCTTTTGAGTACATAGCAGATGAGACACTTCTTAGAGTTAAGAATTTACTATTTAAACAGCATTTTAAAAAGATAATTGTATTTGTGGATGTCATTATTTGTTCATATATCTGAATGTACATTCTAGTTACGTGTCTATCAGACGTTATGTGATCTGTATGTCTATTTATGTGCATCTCTAACATAGGGAAGGGATGTATGAAACTGGTAATTCACTTACTTTGTGATCTATTCTTCATGGTAACTGTGGAGCTAAACGTGCCAGCCTTATTTCAGGCAGAAGGACACTCTAGCACTTGTTGTAAACTTGACTTCAGATCCTTCTGATACCTCTGTAATGCTCATACAAATTCTGCTGTAGAGGTAGGTTAGAATTTATTTCCTTCTCAGGGTGAGTGAATCATAGTCAAACGTTCCTGTACCTACTTTGCTCAAAAGTAGTAGTTAAGTCTTACTTCACATATCCTGTCATATTTTTTGGCCAATCCTGGTTTTGTGGCATTAAAGAACTCTCATTAAGTTGCTGAGTCGCTCTGAGCTAGTTTATGTCTGGGATTAGGTGTTTGCTATGGAAACTGCTGTATTTCAACACATCCTCCTTCCAGTTCTTCGTTGCCACTTCTGATAGAGATTGCCCACAAAAAAGTCAGCAGAGCAGCCGAAGGGAGTTGTCCTTTGCCATTTCATTGCAAAGCATATTTTCAGCCTTCTTGTGGTAGTACAAAAGGTCTGGATGCAGAGGAATACTACTATTTTTTTCTTAACTGTTGCTATTGGATTTCTCAGAGGTTTTCTGATACTTCTGTAAAAACCAAACCAGTGAAACAAAATGGGTATGAGTTACTCATTTGAATCTAGAAACTTAAGAGGCTGTACAAAGCTTTCCACTAAAACTAAAGAGAGTATTCAATATCCGTTGTCTTTTTGTCTTGACAATGCGAAGGAACACTTACTGAGAAATACATTGAGGTAGGTGCTGTTAAAGTTCAAATTAAAATGTTATTCCTACAGACAACGCAAGATAATTCTAGACATTCTGAGGCAGCCAAAGAGTAACATTTTATACTAGGAAGAATCATCTGAAAAAAGACTCCAAGCAGTGCTGAGAAGTCACCTACATTTGCATATACAAGCACTTAAAATATAACTTATTTTTACTTAACTGGAATTCTTTCAGACAGACTTAGCTCTGTGTGCTGTGCAGCCTGCTTTCTTTTCCCTCCCCACACACCCACCTTTGCAATGCTGTTGTATTTTAGGGAATCTGTGTCAAAACAGCAATGGAAATGACAGTCCTGCACTGTCTCTTGTCCCTTCTCTGTGCTGAGAAGGGTGCCCGTCTCCCTAGATCAGAGTCCAGGCAGTACAGGGGAAGGACAAGCCAGAGAGATTGGGTGGCACAGCAGTTGGATAAAGCTGGAGTTTAGTGGTACTCGTGGTGGATTATATACAAATTTTCATGCCTTTTAAAATTCTGATCATGCTGCACTTGTAAAACTTGTTTTCCTTACTTATCTAACAGGGTTCCTGAGGCTCTTCCATTACTAAAATCTGACAGGCTGGTGCTGTTATGGTAACTCCTGAAACACTGATGTTCCCAGAGGCAACAGGATTTTCATATGGCCAATTTCAGATTTCAGTAGTATTGAAACACTAGAAAATCTTTTGCCATCAGATGATACATTACAGCTATGACATTAGCATGTTCATTTGACTAGTGATACTTCAATTTGTAACTTTTTATAATGCTCTGAAGCTAAGGTTTTATGATACTTAACTAAGCTGGATGCTCTTAGTGGACACTTTAAAACATATTTACCAGCCAAGCTTACACTGCAGAACTGAAATTATGTTTAAGGATTTAGCGTATTGATTTTTGCAGTCTAAAATTAAAGATGCATAATGTTAATGTAGGTGAGTGAATCCTCACTTAAGTTTCTATAATGTGTTTTGTGAGAGAAAATAAAAAGATTGCCACCTCTACGGTGACTCTTGGTAAGTGATGCAGGTACCTCAGGGGGAGCTGTTTGCTTTCTTTTTGAAACCTGTTTTCACCACAGTGCCCACAGCGAGGAGCTCAGCAGTGCCCTGTCCATAGTAATGATGGAAGACACTCAGTTAGCAGGTGACCAACTTCTACACTGTCTATTTAGAAGTAACTGTGTGGGTAATAATGTTCTAATTCGTTCACTCAGACATTTTTTTTTCAACTCACAAGCCATCTGTTTGTGCAGAAGTATTGGAGTTTCATTTGATGCTCACCCACACAGTATGGACTCAGTAGTGGGCATGTGAATGTGATCATTAATCTGAACAAAATTACTAAGATTCTGTCTTAACTTTTTTCATGGTTTCACAGCCTTCATTCATTGTTAGCGACACATAGTGGTTTGTCAAAATGTGGGTAACAAGTTAACTGAATATTAGCAGCTTTTGTGTTTGATGTATAAATATTTACTAATACAGTGGTCAGTACTGAGTGAGCAGATGATGATCTAAGGTCCTGCTATAAGAGAATAAAATATTTTATTCAGAATTCTGGTTTGATGCATATTTGAAATACAGTTCTTGCCTAGTTCAAGAGTGTGACTCATGAATGTTTTAATACCAAGCGTGGATAAAGTAAAGAAAAGGTGAATATAGTCAGTAATATAATCAATGCATTTTGTCTTATTTCAGCAGAACAGGTCCCCAGTCCTCTCCTACAGGAGGAGTGAAAGAAGAAAATCCTTCTGTGCTGGCTGAGAATTGTTTCAGGGAACTACTGGGACGAGCAACCTATGGAAATATGAATAATGCTGTCAGACCAGTTTTTGCGTAAGTTGAAAATTCATGGAAGATCTTAAGAGATTTTCTTTATTTCATACTCAATTCTGTTGCATTAAATTTCCTCCTACTTTTCAACTCAAAGGTTTCCATTCATGTTTCTTAAAAAAAATTGCCCCTCTTTTAATCTCTGTTCTTTGCTGTCTGTCTGTAAACTTGAAGGTAGTTATGGAGGAATGCACGTCCTGCTTTACTGATTTTTAGAAGTGAAATACAATAATTTACATGAGTTGTTGCTTCAGCTGGCCTTTTTTTTTTTCCCAAAGTGAAACTTTTTCCCATAGATGAGTGTTACAATCTGTGGCAAAACAAGTGAAATACAAGTAGCACAAAGGAATACTGTGCCCTATAAAGTTACAATTTATATTTTCCTGCCATTTTCTTCCAGGACCTATTTCTGTATTCTGTGAGGAATATCTTTAACAGCTCAATTGGTAGTGAGTGGCAGATATGCACAGACACACAGAGTACAAATTATACCTGTTGTATTAACACTCAGTAATAGCACTGTCAAACGCTGGCTTTTCCTGGTGGTGAGGAGACCTGCTTTCTTCTTCTGGTAGATTTTTCAAGGTACATCTGGATTGGTACAGGAGTATGTTCTCTTAGATGGCCTAGTTCTTCCCACCAAGATTAAGTATTTTATTTATACAGTGAATGACCTTCAGGCTACCAAAAGCCATTTTCAAGTTACTAATGTTAAGAGCAGAAATTGCAAATGAAGATAGGGTTGGTGTTGAAGGCAGAAAACTACAAAAGTTTTTGTAGTCCTGAAAAAGCATTGACTACAAAGAAGTGTACCATTCTCTTACTTTCTGTATGTACCTGTTATACCAACCTGATAGGAGTTTCTGTTGCAAAGTTGAGTGTTTTATTAAAAAATTACTCATTCTGTCCTAGATTTAAAATCTGCATTCCTCCAAAATACCTGTGATCACAGTGAACACCTAGGTACTAAACAGTCTGGATGGACTACTTGGTACTATACTGCAGCTGCTTTCTTACCACTTTTCAATTCTTTTTATGGGTTTATCTCAAAACTTTATCATCATCTGCAGCGACTTCAGTCTTTTGAATCATTTTAGTATCAGGGAAGTTTCCTACAAATAATGCCTGATTCCCTAGACTAGAGGCAGTGCTTGGTTTGGGGTTTGAGAAGGCATCACAGCTGCTTTTCAAAATATGGCTAATCTAAAGCCTATGTCTCTAAAATATTTTTTCCAGCCTATTTTCATTTCTTACATGCTATGACTGTAAGGAACCAGTTGACTCTGTGCACCTCAGTGTGCCACATGCTGCATTTGTGCACTGAAATGAGTAGATAATGACCAGTTACTCAGAATATATTATCTCCTCTATGAATAGAGAGTCTTTGTAGTCACCATTTTTGTGTTCTAGTTTGAGGACAAATTGCCAAATGTGTCTTTTTAGAAATGACTGCTGTAAAGGTTTAGTATTTTTGAAGAACAAGAGATGCAGAAAATGCAATTTCAAGCTGTTTGTCCTAAACAAAAAGGGAATGCTCTACCTAATCAGCTTCACTTTGTGCATGACAGAACTGTTAGAATGGTAGTTTGAGATAGAGAGTCTATTGCAATTTATCAGATTGAAAAACCTGACTTAGCTTATGATTAGAAAACAGTTTCTTACAATTTTCAGCTATTTCACAGCTTTTAAGGAAACTATGGAAATACAGATAAGGCCTCTTATTACAATACTAACGTGAAGGTGCAGGTTCGGTTCCCCACCTGAAGGCTTGCTTCATGTGGCGCTGCAGTGTCAGGCAACATGCTATCATTTCCTTGCAAAACTGAGAGAGAAATGCTGCTTGCATCATGAGGCAGGGTGTATTCACTGACTGAGGGATTTAAATATAATGAAGATAGTAGAAATCTGATGTCAGTCTCCTGGTATAGGTTTGGATTTATGTTAGTTCTCCTTGCCTTTGGCAGAAAATCTCCATGGTTATAAGCATGGTTATAGCTACATGCAGTAGCAAGAAACTCTCAAATAAGAATTTGTAGTGAAATCTTACAAATCAATCTCGCAAATTGCCTAATGAAAGTCAAAAAATTTTACATTAACATTACCTGAAAAAATTTTGTATTATGTCAGCAGTCAGAAGCTATTGAGACATACTTAGCATGGATTTGCAGTGGTGAATAGAATTAGGCAGATTCAGAGAGATCCAGAAATCTAGTGAAACTTCACAACTGTATTTCCATTATTGTCAGTTATCACATCATGTGTGCAGGGGTTTGGAATATTAACAGACTGGTGTTTAATATTCTTTCAGCAAACATGATGCACAAGCAGAATATTTTATATATTCCCATACTTGCATGCCACAGTTATGCTTTCTAATCCTCAGTATCAGTTTATCATCTATTCCTATAAGGATTGCTTGCATGTGAGATACTGGGAGAAAATTCAGGGATCGTTTTTGGCTCGCTCTCCAGAAATTTGCATCATCAGTTCTGCTGTTCTTTTGAAATTATTGTGCAGATTTGCTACATATATGCAGCAGATCTCCATGGAAGGCAGAGTTTGGCATTTGTTAATCCAGGAATAGAGTGTTTTGCAGTCTCACTAAGATATTCTTTATTTAAAGAAATACAATTCAACAAAAAAAAAAAAAAAGAGGAGTTGAGGTGTGACTTGATCTTAACTGAGGTAAATGCACCATAGTAACCTTACCAACTGGGCAGAGATTAGAAGAAAGGCACTGAAGGAAGGAGATTTCGATATGGCAAATCCCAAATGGTAGCAATGCCAATAAAATATGGTAGAAGAAACGCAAATCCTAGATGGATTCCACTGACAAGCAATGATCTTCAAAAGCACACTCCATTTGACCTGAGACCTTGGGAAAAACTTCCTAAATTGTGTGATAACACTGAGATTGTTGCTGTGTAATTAAAATTAGGTCACTGAGTAGAATATGTAGACATGTAGAAATTCAGTAGTATATATATATGTGTGTGTGTATGTGTGTGTGTGTATGTGTGTAACAAGATGGAGGGTTTTGGGTGTAGTTTTGTTCTCTTTCCTTTCTCCTTCTTCTTCACTTCTCTGAGTGTTCTGTCATTGGCTCAAAAAGTCTGCAGTGCAGGACGTAGATGAATAGTTACTGGACTATAAGTAAAAATAAACTAGTTGGCATTTGTTAATTGGATAGTTTGAGATAAAAATGACCTTGGAAGTGAGGATTCTTCGCCATTTTCCTGCCTTTTTCACCTTGTTAACTCAGAGGCTGCAGCTGTGCAGCTGTGTTATAGATAAGAGATAATAAACACCTAAGTCCGAAGAAAAACTTCGCCTCTCCTGCTTTTTAATTCAAACTCTGAGTAAAAGGACTCACGAAAAAACAAGAAAAAATAACAGGAGGCAAGTTTACAACTGGTGCCTCCTGTGCAAGGAACTCAGAGTTTGAACCTCTCTGAAGAACTAGGAAAAAATAAGAGAAAATAGCTTCAAGCTGGAAAAGGAAGAAAAAAAATCCACCGGGGAAGAAAAAAGAAAAAAGGTGCTTGGAAATTCCTATCAACTGGAATTGGCTCAGCCAGGAAGTTGTGGGGCTCGCAGCTAATACCCTTTACTGTCTTTTGCAAAATCAACACTACATTGGATATACTTGTTATGATCAGTAAAATACATCACCCACAGGAATCTAGTCTTGCTATCCTTAGGAGGAAAATTCCAGTATACAAAATATGCTGCCCATTGAGCTGTTACACAAAGCTTTAACCAAGGCTGGCATCTTCCCCCTGCTGCCTTCCCAGCAGTTCATCTACCTGAAGCAGCTAATACTTGGCCTTTCTGGAAAAATAAAACTGTATATCTTGTTTAGAGAGGAATTTTTATTTTCTTTTTTTAACATGATATGGGATGTAGTTGACCGTAATCTATGTGAATGGATCTTTGGGGCACACAAATAGGAACTGTCAAGGGTAACAGAGAACACAGACTGCCCTGAAAGATTAAAGGATCAGTTCCAATCAGGAGAATATAGTGGAGAGTATAATTTTCTATTTGATGAGGCAAAAATAAAATAGGTTACCTAAAATAAGATATCATGTACAAGATACGATGGACTGTACTGGAATGATATTAAGAGAGGAAGAAGACATGAATAAATACATTATAAGCCACTAAGCCTTGAAGGATTTAAAGAGGTAATTTTGTTTGGTTTTCTATCGCAGGGCAGGATTAAATATACCCAGTGCATTTTCAGCATGCACAAGAAAGGCAGCTATCCCCAACAAGTATTCAAGTTGGATATTTAGTAATGAAAATCTGCTGTTATCTGGCCAGGCAAATACCTTTAAAATTCCTGACATTCTTTCCTGTAGGGATTTCTGTTAAAGGTATGTGATGTGTCAAATGGCAGAACTATTTTTTAAGCTCTGCAGTGGAATGCAAGGTAATTTAGGGCACAGGAGATGCTTTGTGTCATCTGGTTTAATCAGCCTTGAAGGAGAGCTGTGTACTCAGATGGGTCACTGGGCTGGGAGCAGCTGCCCAGTGAGTGAATTGAAATCTCCAGATTCTAGGCAGAGTAACTTAAAGCATCCAGCCAGTCCTCCTGTGTTCACAGTGCTGACTTCTTTCACCTGTAGGGCTTTCGAGTTTGTTGTTTCAGGCATCTTTATATGTTTCCTAAGTTCTTTGAGGAAGGGGGGAGCAGTAATGATTCATTAGCTGGGATGTCTGTTTAGGAACACAACCTGTTTTCAGTTTCTATTACAGAGTTTTTTTGTTGATTTGGCATGTTTGCTGTTCATTGGTGAATTTGTTTGTGGATTTGTTTTGATTTTTTAAAAACTAAATCATGCCAATTAAAATGCATCCAAAATTACCTTTTCTTCAATCTTCTAGATTGAAAAGCACAGTTATTTTTGTCATGCTTTTTTGGGGACTCACATCTCTTTTTTGCAAAAATTTGTGTGCCCTATTCATAGCTTTCAACATTTCTGCTTCAGCAGAATTTTTTGTATTTGCTTGAAACGCTTACTTTTTTTTTTCATTTGCGGTTCCTATCCCATTTAAAGAGAAACTGTTGCATTTATTATTTGGATTTTGTTTTGATATTTCTTGCAGAAAGTGTTGAAATGCTTCAGAGTGTAAAGGCATGTATGCACAAAGAGTAGCTCTTTTTTATATTTTATTTATGAAACCACCATTTAAACAAAAGTATTTCTTAGAGTTTCTGTTCTGGATGGAGCGTTCAGCCCTAATTATTTTGCAGCGTGTAATTCAAAACAATTTACTTATCTTCTGTAGAGTAGAAGTTTGTCAAGGTGTTACAACCATCCATTTCAGCAGATCCCTTTCATGTAAATAAGTGTCTAATATTACAGCAATTTTTATACATGAACTTTCTGTGGAGACAGTATATTCTTAATTAAATATCTTTGGTGTGACTAGGTTCCTTAAATTTCTGGAATCAGAAGATCAGGAATTTCTGTTTAGCCAATGTTTTGTGATCACATCTTAAACCTAGAAAACAAGTGCTTTTCTGAAGTTCTGAATGCCTCACCTAGTTCATAGGTCATTGTATAGAAGTTTTTTGTAAGTAAGTGATCCTTTTGAGTTGAATTTTGAGAAAACTCTAAGATACCATTTATTATATCTGTGGAATGTCATTATTTCAGCTCTCTTTAATTTTTGCTTATAGGCATTTAGACCATCATAAACTATGGGATCCTAATGAATTTGCTGTTTCCTGCTTTAAAATCATCATGTATTCTATACAGGTAGGATTTTCTCATGGGGTTTTTTCCTTGCATACATGCTTCAAGCACATGAGAGAGGTTTGAATGCTCATCTCACCATGCTAGTGGTAGACAGTACCTGAAGCCAAAGAATCCAAAAGATCTAATGGAAGATAGTGGGGTGCTCCTTCTCCAGAACAAGCAGCAGGGTGACCATGCTGGTGTGACACTGTGCATGACAAAGAAATCTCTCAAACTGGTTATTTCTTTGTGCCAATATAGCTGTGCTGTTTTTCCAACACAAGAAACCAACTTCACATGCAACTGTGTTGTGCTGAGGATTTTTAATAGTGAGTAACCGGTGTTGTGGCCTTAAGCTGAAGGAGGGAAGGTAGAGATTGGGTATGAGGAAGAAATTATTTACCAGCAGAGTAGTGAGGCACTACAACTGGTTGCACAGGAAGCTGTGGCTGCCCCATCCCTGGAAGTGTTCAAGGCCAAGTTGGATGGGGCCCTGAGCAACCTGGTGTACTGGAAGATGTCCCTGCCCATGGCAGGGGGCTTGGAACAAGGTGATCTTTAAGGTCCCTCACAACTCAAGCCATTCTGTGACTCTATGATTGTCTGTTGTGAACGTCAAGGTATTATTCTTTGATTGCATCAAACAGACTCCCAAAAGATAAAAGTGTAAAATTCCACGTTTGTGGAAGAAAGCTGAGTTTTCTCAGCATTTATATCAGTGGTGCTGAAGTTACTGAACTGCAGTTAGCTGAGTGAAGGACCACTTCATGCTTCCTCTGTGCTTGTAGGTGTTCCTGGATTTTTTGAGACTAAGCTTTGAGACTAAGCTTTTTTTGAGACTAACTTTGAGACTAAGACTGGGCTGGCTGAATGAACCTGTATGGCTTCATCTCTCATGGCAGTTTTTTGAATCTGTATTTAGTCATTAATTGATTGTAATTTTGATAAATTTCTGAGTGAATATGTTGCAGAGTGGGAACACGGTCATGACCATAGCCATTGGGTGTATGAGTTTATTCTTGTTAAAGTCACAGATTAAGATCTTCTGTCTGTTTATTTAATAGGCACAATATTCCCATCACGTAATACAAGAAATCCTTGGACACCTTGATGTCCGCAAAAAGGATTCACCACGAGTTCGTGCTGGCATTATTCAGGTTCTTCTGGAAGCAGTTGCAATAGCAGCTAAAGGATCAATAGGTAAGTTGTATTAAATTAAAGGCATCAGGTCAAGTATAAATTTTCAGGGTTGTGGTCATTTTCACTTTGGTTTCAGACTGATTGGAAACATGTATTTTGAGAAGGTTTTGTGTTTATTAATTTTTTTCTCCTTTGTGCTGATAAAATGCTTGAAATCTTACTTGATTTACAATTGCTCTGAACATAGTACTTAGTTGTTTGACTGTTATATAATCCTTTGTATTGAAAAAATGAGAGGAAAAATTGTGAAGGGCAGGTATTCCTGTTCGGAAAGAAATCATAAAGTTTGAGAGAACTGTGTGTCACTACAAAATATCAAGAGCACTGTTGCTTTGTGATACAGCTGTGACCTGAGTGGTAATGTGGGAGTAGAACGATCTTTGAGAAATTTTACCTTATTAACTGTGAAGCAGCTGAAATAAGGTAAAATATGTCATTTAAGCATAGGGTAGTTCCTTGAAATAAGAGTACTTATGAAGAGATGTACACTGATGTGCTCTGTTCCTAGTGTTCTTTGGTGTCCTGCTGAAATATTATTGTTTTGCTTCATTAGATTCAGCCTGAGCCTGTCCTTCCTCTTTATATGAGACCCACTTGCATGCACAGACTTGTGAAATCTTTGACCATATGATGAAAAGAGCTCGTTATTTGATCCAGTGTATAGATCTGGATTTTAGTAGCAGGTTTTGAAATAACTGAAGTTCAGGGGCAAGTACCTACAGTTTAATCAATTATTGATGCTTAATTTCAGCAACCACTCCTATTTTGTATCTGAAATTTGCATGGTGAGTTGACTCTGGGCTGTTTGTACTCCCCTTTCCCACAGAACAGGGACATTGTAGGAAGAAGGTGAGAAGTTCCATGGATCAAGATAAAGGCAGTTTGATGGGTGGAGCAAAAGCTGCATGCACAAGGAAAATCGGATTACCTCCATCCTGGCTCGACCAAGTAATGGATCATAATGGATTAGGCATACATACCTGATTGTATTTCCTGATTCCAAGTTAATTTCTAAAATATCAAGGTCTAGGCACACCTCCAAATTTTATCCCTAGTCCTGATGCCTCAAACACTGAATTTCACTTGGTTCTTTTCATCCTACTCTCATTTCTTGTGAGACGGGATTGAAAACCCCAGTTTTCATTTTCTCAAGACATCTTCCCCTTGACCGGTGCAATCGCTGTTATTTGTTGTTTCCAGGCCCAACAGTTCTGGAGGTTTTTAATACCTTGTTGAAGCACCTGCGCATCAGCGTTGACTTGGAGATGGGTGACAGGCGCAGTTCAGCAGGAAGTGCCACTTTGAGCACAAGCTCCAAGGAGAGTGATGAGAGGATTGTCCAGAACGCAATTATTCAAACAATTGGTGAGTAATACGATGACACAGGCTCACTTAAAATTCCTCCCCTTTTCTCCCTTCCCCAATGAGATGATATTTCACCAGCTTGAATCATCAACAAATACTAGCAAATATGGTATCTCTGACTGTGTTTGCCTCTCATTCTCAGGCTTGCTTTATGTGTATGATTGCTGAAAGGTTGTTCTTTTAAATGTTAACTGAGCACATAGCCAAGAAGCTTATGAAAACTAAAAATGCTGGTGGACTTAAAATTAATTTTAATTATATTATTATGTGGCCCTTGAAATGTAAAAATCTCTGCCTTTGGTTCAGAATTGATATAGTCCTTTTATGAAAATCACTGCAAACAGTCATATATGGTAATACGTATTTCAGTAGGTACTACTTTAAAATTGATAGAAATGAATGTTAAACATAGTAGCAACAATGACACCTAATGGCCAGTGGTGCTACCATGACTTAACTGAAGTACTTTAATATGCGGCACTGAAAATTATTTTCTTAAAATAACATCTCCCCCTTTCTCAGATTTTCTCTTTAGATGTTATATATTAGGGTGCATTTATGATATGTATTTCTTTTCTGAAAAACAAGGGGAAATGTAACTTAAATGTTGTTCACTAATCTGTACCTTTGCTTTCCCTGAAGCTTTCTAGAGCAGTAACAAGCATGTAGTAGATTATTTCTCGCCATTGCAGTAAAACTTCCCAGTTAAAATGTTAAACCTTCACCAAAAAAAATCCCAGAAACCCCACAACCCAATCTTTTGAAGTGAAGCTTCTTTCTATTGAAGTTAACATTGTACTATTGCACAGTAATAAAATAGAATATCTGGAGTCAGAAGGGACCCATAAGGATCATTGAGTCCAACTCTCTGCTCCTCCCAGGACTGCCTCAACTAAACCACGGGCCTGGGAGCATTGTCCAGATACTGCTTGAACTCTGTCAGGCTTGGTGCTGTGACCGCTTTCCTGGGGAGCCTGGTCTAGTGGCCAACCATCCTTTCAGTGAAGAACCTTTTCCTAATGTCCCATCTGAACTTCCCCTAATGGAACTCCATTCCATTTCTTTGTGTCCTGTCACTGGTCACCAGAGAGAGATCAGCACCTCCCCTTCTGCTGCCTCCCTTGAAGGTGTTTGATGTTCTTACACAGAGGCACCCAAAACATGGACTCGAGGAGGGGCTGCAGCAGTGCAGTGTAGATGGGACAGTCGCCTCCTCAGCCAGCTGCTGATGCTGTGCTTGGTGCACCACAGGGCACAGTTGGCCCTTTAGGCTGCCAGGGCACACTTGATTCGCACTGGGCTTGCCATTAACCCAAACCCCCCAGTCTCTTTCCATGGGGAATGTTGGGAATAACAGTGTTATCTCAGTTCCCTGGGTGCACTGCCACAGCTGTGCCCACTGCTGTGGCTGTGCTGCCGTAAGAGCAGGGCCCAGCCTGCAGCTGGCACTGGGATGGCAGCTGTTCCCATTGGAGCTGTGTCTGGGCAGCTGCTTCAGTTGTGGTGGGTGCAGAGCTGGGAGAGGACAGTGTCTTCTGCGAATGGAAACCATTTCTCCCTGCTGAAGCTGGTGGAGCTACAGTGCCCTTCCTGCCTGCCAGCTGATGCTAGAGCACTCCCTAAAGGATTCTTTAAAGGCAGGGGAGGCGTGTGTGTGCCTGACATTTCTCCCAGCCCTGCCCAGGTTCCCTCAGCCATTGCGGTGCTTTCTGCTGCCCTGAGGTTCCCCTGGTCCAGGAACCCTCCCTGTGCCCCGTGCTGGAGCGCTCCTCTTCCCATGCTGCTGGCACAGGAGCTGCTCATTTCGTCACTCCCCGAGAGCAGCAACAGTCATAAAATGTTGCAGAGTTTCATTAACAACGACACGGAGTCCAGGGTGAATAAGGCAAAGCAAATGAACTATTTATTAACATACAGAACGGCTCTATGAATGTAGCTTGCTTCTTGCTTCTTGCTTCTGATGTTCACAGAAAACTGCAGGAGGTAACTCGACCTCGAGCTTAGCTACCTACCAAATTCATTGGTCAATTCCTCAAAACATTCATCTTAAAATATCTCCTAAGAAATTCAAAACAAAGTACACAGCTGCACGATACTAATTAGTTTACAAAAACTCCTAGAATTGTTTCTAATAGTTTTGCTTGGGAAAAAAGAGAGAAGGAGAGAAATCTCACAGAAGTGCTGGGAAAGTTAGAAGGTTTCCCTGCTAACAGCTTTTTTAGCAGTCACAATAAAATACTTGTATGTCTCTGGGATTTCTGTCCCCTCACTTGTAATATTTGATGGAGACAGCACTGTGTGCCGTGGGAAACACTTCCAGTTCCTCACTAGGTACAAATTAATAGATGACTGATACTTAATTTTTAAATTGTGTATTTAGAGGAAGATAAAATTAGAAGGTTTTAGGATTCAAAGATGAAAGTGAGTATCATGAAAAGACTCTCCAAAATAATTCAGCAGAAATAAACATGAGGTTATGTCCTAAAACAAATCATAGTTTTATTCTCCATCTATTTTGACCTTGTTAAAATACTCCTTGTTCTTATAAAGAGAAGGTCCCTAGATCTCTTTCCTTCTGTGATTTCGTTTTCTTTTTATTTAGGGTTTTTTGGAAGCAATCTCCCAGATTACCAGAGATCAGAGATTATGATGTTCATTATGAGCAAAGTACCTGTGTTGGGGGCAACTGGACAATCACTGGATCCCAGTCACCTTGGGTTTGTATATCCTACATTTTTAAATTTCTAATTAAAAATCTGGATTATAGAATCCTGATAAATTAAGAAGCAAAAAACATTAAGAAAAGTGAAATGCAAATTCTCACTCCGTAGGGGCTGTATTATATACTATGCAGAACCAAGACAAGCTCAGTATCAGCAATATGAAATCAACCTACAGACATGTTACTGATAAAAAATACCTGACTGGAATGCAGTTTATTTTGTGCTAAAACACTCTTTCTCTCTGCATCTGTACAAATTTTTCTGAAAGTATGTACTAAATGGTGGTTAATTCCATAACTTCTTATATGTGAGTTTTGAGAATGAGAGGAATTTAATTGTAAATACACTTTTTCAAATAGCTGCATGATTTGCAAACTGTTTTAAAGGATTTTTTTAAATGCTGTACAAGTGTTCAGATTATGAAATAACTGCAGAAATTCCAGTGAGTTTTGGGTTTTCCCTATGTATTTAGAAATAGGAAAAAGCTATAGGTGGGCAGACTTAATAAACCCACAACTTAAAAGTCGCCCTACACTGAATACTCTGTAACACGAATAACTTTGTTTAAAAGACTGCATTTCCTCAGTATGGGGAAGTCACTGAAAAGGTTGCAGCTGTTTTTTTCCAAATGTGTTTTCCAAAGGTCACTTTGCACCACATAAGTGATCTCCTACTAGATTAAATAGAAAATCATTGTCATTCTCCAGCTTCTTGGTAGCTTTTCATACAGCATCCCTGCAGTATGGGACACTATTCCATGGAAGATAGAAATCTGTCTGTGCCAGGCAGTTGTCACTCATTATGGAGGTATTTGAAGAAAGAATCCATATGAAATTCTCTACTTGGATTAACAGTTGGGGTGATGGTTGATTGTTTTTAACTGTACTGTTTTCCATTTACGAGATTCTATGTAAACATGTGCCTGAGCAGCGTGTTAGTATGATGTGCATATGTCACTCTGAACAAAGAAGGCTTTCTGACTGCTAATAAATTACTTAAAACTTCAGTTTCAGCTACCCAAGGCATTTGAATGATACAATAGCCAGGATTGTAGCCCATTAAGGTAGAAGTTTCTACTGTTACATAGAGGCCAACTTTTGTGAAGAGGGTTGATCTTCCTTTACACTATTTAAAGGACAAAATGATTTGTACCTTTTTTGCTTTCCTGAAAGAATCACTTTGAATGGAGCAATTTATTCAAAGTGCACTTTTATCTCCTAAGGTCTTGCAAGAAGAGTGACTATATACCATTAGCTATTTGGCTACTTTTAGTAGCCTGCAGAAGTACCTGCAGAAGGGAAATGAAAACAGATGAAGAGCAGGTCAAGTAGTGTTTCATGTACCTTCCTGTGGTATGAAAACTGAGGAGTCTTTCAGTTTTTCTTACTGATTTTGCAGATAACTTTTTTCCAGTCTCAAAGTTTTGGGGTCTTATTTAAAGAAGAAGTGTCCGCATTTCTTAAAAGACTCAATTGCATTTTAATATAGAAGAAATTTTTAGTGCAGATGCTTTTGAAAATAGTCAAGCTTGTAGTGATTGAACATTTTAGAGATTTCTGAGTAAAACATGAAAATTTAGATCTGCTTCACATACACAATTTACTGTTTTCTTCAATTTCACGTGCTCCATTTTTTAAGCCTTCCTGTAAATGTGTCTTTCAAAAACATTTAGTTTTTGCAGCTCAGTTAGAGATATTTTCACTTTATCTGTGATCATCCAGTATCCCTTCCAAGACTGTTGTATTCACTTGTCAAAAATGAGAATGATGTCTAGAGTAGAATAATATTTCAAAGATATGCAAGAAAACCTAATTTGCAACTTTTTTTTTCCAATTGTAGGGATTTGGGAACCAGGAGGATTCAAATCATGTTATTGAGATCTTTACTTATGGTAAGCCTTCTGTGATCAGTATACTATGTTATAAACACACAGTGTTTCACTTTATGTGTATGTTTACATACAAAAGTACAGTATAACAACTCTGGATTATGAAAATAAACATACATTCATATTACATAGACCTGTAATTCTATTGTGTAATATTGTGAAAGTATTTTCCCAACTTACATTACAAACAGCACAAGAAATACGCCTCCATCTTTTAGAGCACTTCAGTGAATGTCAGTTATAATTGGATCTGCAGATAAAGAACATCATCAAGTAGGTTGAGTTCTGCCAGCAATACTGGCAACATCAAAGCGAAATCACTTTTTATCTCTGAGCCTGAAAAAGTGGCAATTAGTAGAATGGTCATTTTTTTTAAAACCATAGGAATGGATATCTATCTCCAAGCCATCAGAACTTCAGACTGTTGTTCTTTCCTTCCTAATGTTTCCCAAGTTTCTTGTAGGGTGAGATTGAATTTTTTATCACAAATACATTTTTCAACTGTAAACCTTCAAAGACTATCTCTGGAAATAGACCCAGATGGTAAGAATCAGAAAGTGGGTAGTAAAGAAGGCTCTTGCAGTAGAATCCTGGCCTGTTTTGCTGCGGAAGCTGAAAACTGTTTAGTGACTCAAATAAGGGAAATGGCATAAAGAATGATTCCACAACTAAAGCAGAAGAATGTCCTCCTGGAAAATGAGTTTCTATCCCTGCTTTGACATGAAACTTGTGTATGGTGTTAGGCAGATAGGTTAAACCATTCTTGGCTTGTTCAAATCTGAAATCTTAGACTCTGGTTTGCAAAAGAGCTGGGCATTCACAGTTGCAATTAAAGGATAGAAAACTTGTTAGGAAGGGCCTCAGGTGGTCATTTTGCACATTGTCTTCAGTAAACATAGAGTCAGGTATGTTTAAGCTGTTCCTGACAATATTCATCTCACCAGTCTTAAAATTCCATTAAAATAGGTGAGAATTGTTCTAATGATTTTGGGTGCTACGTAGCCTGTAAGTGTGCTTTCAGGGAGTCAGACTGTACATGTGGAAGGGATTTAACATTTTGGACGCTGAATTTTGGGTTGTATCCTCTTTTAGAATACAGAAGTAAAATCCCATCATGGCACAAAAGCGTGAAAGTCACTGTTCTGATGCTTAATGAATTACTCATAGATAAATATTGTGGAAAAAGTTTATCATTGTACATCATGTATTCTTTACAAAAGAATAATAGTTCATAGCACAATTAGTCTGTTGTTATGCACACACACAGGCAGACAAGCTCATGCTGTATAGGCAGTTGAAATCTGGCACTTCATTAAAAGTGTGTGTTTAGATTTGCAGCCTTGCTGCTTGTAATATCAGTTATTTTCCATTTTCAGAATGATTGATCAGATACCTTGTTGTCCCCTGGTGCTCCTGTGCCAGCCACATCCCTTTGAACCCCTCAGTTAAGCTGTGGGCACCATGCTCACTCAGTATCATGGTTTAACCCAGAGACACCAGGGACCACCCAGTCATTCACTTACTCTGCCCCAGGGGGGTGGTGGAAAGAGTCAGAATGGTACCAGTGAGAAAAGTGGGTTGAGATGAAGACAGTTTAAGTAAGTAAAGAAAGGAAACCAAGAAAAACAAAACCAAGAGATGGGAAAAAGAAGTTATAATAAAACAAAACCCCCACCTAAAACCCAATTGCTCACTACAAGCCAGCTGATACCCAGCCCAGTCCCTGAGCAGTGGCAGCCCTCACAAGCTGCCTCCTGGTTTGCTGCTGAGCATGACCCATTTTAGTACGGGATATCCCTCTGAACGTGTGTGAGCACTGCTCAGCAGTAGCTAAATCATCCCTGTGTTACCAGCACTGATTTCGTCACAAATCCAGAACACAGCAGCACATGTGCTACTATCAAGAAAATTACCTATCCTGGCCAAAACAAGTACAATGCAGTTCACACTGTAAAAGCTGTAAGGGTATGGAATATATATAAAGAAGATACAATTATTATGTAAGTCTTAGATAAGAATGTTATTGCATTTATTGTAATTAAATTTTGGATAATTTTGCTCCCCTCATCCTCGATAGGTTATATATACTTTGCAGTTTCTGAATCCATTTTAGTTTTGAGATTGTAATATTCTGGTAACCTCCATTTTAAGGGATGGTAAATTTTAAATGTTTCTGACTACTCTAAATGTTCAGCTAATTAATATTTGAAGTCGTAGTTAGGTAGAAGTTTACTTTTCTTTATGTACCTGCAGAGTTTGCTTTAATTAAAAGTAATTGCATGAAACAAGTCAGAGGTAGTATTAATTTTTTAAAAAAGCAAAAATAGCACTATGGTACCAGATTTCTAAGCAGGTGATATTTGTTTACTTTGTGTTTTGCAATGAAGTAGTATCTGTAAATGTTTAAGGTGTACATACAGGCCCTGATTTCTCATTTTTTTATTTCACATGAGCTTATTCTACTGTATGTGAATAGCTCATAACCTGAAATGGAAAAATCTCTATTGTAATTGTCTACTAGAATTAGTATCATCTTTGTTTTATGTCCTGCAACTTTTCATAGGCCACATAAGGAAAAAAATCATAAATCATAGCTTTATTTTTTTATTCTGGGTGTGTTTGTAAAGAAAGGATCCTGAAAAATACTTCTAACAGGAGGGACTGAATTTGAAACTGTGTGCTAAAGTCCTTCCAAATTTTTATTGAGGTCAGGAATTTTCAAAATTAATACAATACTTCAATTTGAATCCACCTTGCAGATGCCAAAGCAAACACACTAAAAAGTGAATGGCAGCTGCAGTTAATTCTTATAATGCAGTAATGACACATTAATTTTACTTCCAACAACGAACAGGTGACTTCAGGATACAAAGCCACAACTATAAGTAATGCACTTCCTGCCCCCTTTCTGGACCCATTGCTGTCTCCTTCTCTCATGGAAGACTCGGAGCTGAGGCAGCTGGTCCTGGAAATCCTGCACAACCTCATCGATCGGCACGACAACAGAGCCAAGCTCAGAGGGATAAGGTGCTGCTTTTTATTCATTGGCCTACTGGAAATTCCAGTTTATTACCTGAATGACAAGTACTGTTGATTTTTAAATGTTTTTGCTAATATGAATTATTAATGTACTGTTTTGGTAAATGCACACTGCTCAGTGTCATTTATTGATGGCAAGTGTTTTACAGGTAAGCCTCAGAGCACAGTACCTTAAATGACCATTACAAATATCTGCTCATTTAGCTGTGGAAGACAAAATACCTTATTTTATGTAGATGAAAATATATGTGATTGTCACAATTCTCTTTCTGGTTCTCCCTCTTCAACTAAAATTTGAATATCCTTGTAAAGCATGGATATAATTAAAATGGGAATTGGGTCAAGATCTGTTTGAAGAGTTCCTGTATTCCACATTCTCCTCCTTTCCAACTCTTTTTTTTTTTGGTTGATAAAGCATTTGGTTGCTAAAACATTTCTTTCATTTGTAGAATTATACCAGATGTTTCTGATCTAAAGATAAAACGAGACAAGATTTCAAGGCAAGACGTGAGCTTCATGAAAAAGGTAAAAGAATGAAACATCACTTTTCTATCTAGAAATAAGATAAAGTAACTGAACCAGTGGTTTTGCTTTTCTTCTCCAGCCATGGTTTTGTAAGAACTCACAAAGATCAGTTTCAAATTATTGTAATCAAATGAAAGTGATTTCAATGTTGAGCTACTCTAGATACTTGAAAGATGATTCCATGCAATAAAATTTTATGTCTTCAGTTAAAACCTTTATGTACATGAAATTAGAACAGTGTATGTCTAAACCATGATTCTGAATAGACCTCCCTGTTGTTAGATCCCTGTGCAGCATTTAATTTTTGCTCAGTAGTAGTTTTTCACTTGTATGGCTTTTATTTTGCTGTATTTTTAGACAATTTTGTATTTAGAAATCTTTTCATAGCTGTGGTACAGGGGCTTACGTTTTATGTTTTAGGTAAAGATGTCAAAGAAAGTTAACTTTGCACAAAAAATTCTTAAAAGATTGTTTTCACAGGACTTTGTGCCAGATGACTTCTCAGTATATTTGGTTCTAAAGAAAAACAGAGTTTTTTAGATGATACATACATGGAGTGAAATTACTTACAGTAAACACCTTGTTTTTATGTGGGAAAAATGCATAAAGCTATTACTGTGCTCTGTCATTCCGGAATGATTTATCTGTGTAGGTATGTTTGTAAACAAAAAAAAGAAATTACTGAAGGAGGCAAAAATACTACATGTGTAATAATATGCAAACTAGAGTTGTGCAGCATTCAAGTAACATTGCAAGATAAATGTTCTTACAAAGTTAGTCCAGTTAATATTCTTTCCAGTTCATGTACAACTGGAATAATACAAAGAATACTCCAACACTGGCAATTATTAGTAATGTCTTTAAAAAAGTGAATTAAATTTTAGTTCATTCATTTAATATCTATGATTTAAAGCAGTTTGGATAGGATGTATTTACAGATCTTGCTAATGAAAGTTGTAGCTGTCAAGCTAAATATTTGAATTGTTAATACTGACCTGAAAGAAATGGCAGAAGACAAAAAGAGATACTTCACAGGTCAAGAAAAGATCATACAGGCTTCTAAAAAATGTATTAACCCTGGGAAATGAAGTCATTCAAGGATTGTCTGTGTGATACTGTTTCAGGTGCACATCATAAGTGTAATGTTACTCATCTGTGTAGGTGTGCATTTTAGCAGCCTGCTCTTCCCAGATTCTTTGCATAATCAAAGGAGAGGGATGAGGCATCTCCTGAAGTTCATTAAGATCTGGGTGACCACTTAGGCTTGTTTGATGTTACATGGGGGCCCTGAGGCAGTTGTGTATCATACCCAGCTGGAATGGAACCAGACATAGGCACAAAACTCTTCATCTCAGACCACTTTCTCAATTCATTTCTACCCTTTATTTGAAGGGAAATATTTAACTTCTTGCATTTTCCAGTCTTCTGGAAAGATACATATTGACAAAATGCACATAATCATTTACTTTCCAATTTAACTGCAGTTCTATATCAGTGGGATAGAAAATTTCATTACTTTTATTTTCCAAATATACTGGGTCTTTAAACAGCTGACCTTTACTCTGCTTGTTTCACAGTAGCCTCTGTGCTTTGCTAATAGCTCTGTTTCCCTCTTTTCTAAATACAATGTGTGTTTGAACAACTATTTGATTTTAGAAGTAATAAAAAGACAGACAACATCATCATTATTTCTTCAGTAAATATGTCCTGTTTGAAAAGGAGAGGTTAAAAATCACTTTTTTTCCTCCTTCTAGAGCTGAATTAGTACTTCTAGAGTTAGTCTTTAGATCTTGAAAATTAATTGTGTCAGCTGATAAAGAGTACCCCTCCGGAGATTAAGAATGCTGGGGTGGTACTGAGCTGTGTGTTGCATACAACACCTGCTGCTTATCCTGTGTGTCTTGTGTTTGCATTTTTCTGCAGCCTCCCTACACACCTTGGTAAATGAGCCCTGCTCACCTTCTGAAACACCTTCGAGCAGAATTTTTTCTTGATTTGCTGTTCAAGGGGAGTTGCTTAATGAACAAATTCGATGTCTTCACAAGGATAACACTTGGAGCTTATCAGTTACTTGAATGTTCTTGAGAATGTTTCAAGATTAGTTTTTGCTTTCTCCTTTTTAAAAATGGACAAATTTTTTTTTTAATATTTCAACAGGAAATGAATTCCAGCATCTGACACTGCAGTAATCGTGCAGTTCTCTGTATCGTCTTCCCTATCTGTACATTTCTGCATAAAATAGAACAGTACTGTGTTTGTAAAGAAGCTGTTGTTAGAAACTTGAGGTCTTCTTGATGAATCATGTACTTGTTTGTATATGTGTACACATGTATTTTATCTTTTTTTATTTTTTTAATTCTCTGTCTAAATTGATCTAACATCAAAGTTGGCCCCATTTGGAGTAGAGAGTTGGACTAGAAGACCTTCAAATATCCTTTCTAACCTAAATTATTCTATTATTTAATACGCATTTTCCCTTTTATGTCTTCTATAGCATGGTCAGCAGTTGTACAGACACATCTACTTAGGCTGCAAAGAAGAAGACAATGTCCAAAAAAACTTTGAACTGCTGTTTACATCTCTAGCTCTTACCACAATTGAACTGGCCAACGAAGAAGTGGTTATTGACCTCATTCAATTAGCTATTGCCTTGCAGGTATGGGTCTTTGATGAGTTCCTTGACTGACAAATTGTATTTGTAATTGGATATGTGAAGAACTTGGGGGTTTTGTATACGGATCTTCAAATTGGAAATCTCATCATTTGGTCCAAACTTGATTGATCCATTAAGGAAGTGCACTTTGTACCTACCACTTACGAATGTAATGAACTGTGCTGTTCAGGAAAAACAGCAGATGTGGAAATTTGTTGAAACATTTCTTAGGATCACTGATACTCATTAGCAGATTGACAAGGTGTTCTCTCAACCTATGATCTTGTGAGTGTTCTGTATAAAGTGTATGGACTGTCTGCGCCCGGGATGAAAACTTTTGTATAACTGATGGGTTGGGAATTGTTATCAAACCAGGATATTTAATCTTACCTTAGAGTAAAATTCTGTCAGTGTCTTAGCAGGCTTTATTCCTTAACATTTCCTTAATAAGTTCAGATACTCACTCATACTTGCATACAGTCCTCAGGGATACTGGATAACTTATTAAGTTTATCTGTGTTGAAATCAGAAATAAAGTAGTGCTAACATGTGTCCTGGAAATTTGATGAAGTCAGGCCCTGTGTTCCCAGTTCACTCTGTCATTAACCTTATTCCCAAATGTGCAGCTGCATTATGAAACATCTGAAATGCAATGTACATCCTTAATTTTAAAATACATCACTGAACCAAATCTTGTCTTGATGGAAATGGCATTAAGAATTCTACTAGAGCAAAAATAATGCAACCTGAATAAACATAGAAGTGCTAATATGCAGTAAATAATTCCATTTATTCTGCTACATCTGTGATTCACACTGGTGATCTTTATTATCAAACTGCCCTAATTTTCCTGAGAAAATGTTGTGGTCAACAGCAGATGGTAAGGACAAGAGACTACCAGTCATTAATCTGTACTTCCTTTCTGAGAAACAGAATTTTGGGTTGAGTAAATTTATTTCTTTTCATGATGGTTGAATCTTTTAAGCTCTCCAATTTCAGATTAATATATGCCTAATTCAGGAGTGAACTAAAAGACTAGAATTTTAACATGAGAGATATCAAATGTTAAGTAATTGCAGATAAACATCACATGTCAGCTAGTGTTGCCAATGATAATTTTGACTTCCATGTATTCAGGACAGCCTGCTAACTCTGGAAAACATAATGCTACCCCTTATATTTCAGGACATTGCCATCATCAATGAGGATAATCTGCCAATGTTTAATCGTTGTGGTGTCATGGCATTGGTTGCAGCCTATCTAAACTTCCTGAGTCAGATGATTGCAGTTCCTGCCTTTTGTCAGCATGTCAGCAAGGTAACACATGGTTAAATCATTCAGGTCATTCAGAACAGTATGAATTCTACTGTAAAATCTGTAAATAACTTATGTCAAGTAATTGCTTGTGGTGTTGATCTGTATTTGTGTCTGCTGACATTGTTCTTGATCTTCAGTCTCTCATGGCATTGCTTTCTGACTCTTAAAGTTAGAAACAAAATAGTCTTCTCTCAAGGTACAGCGTTTTTATTTTGCTTATGGTATCATATATAAGGGGCCAAATCCCCATCTGGTGTAAGACTTTACGGCCCCACTGTCTTTGGTAAAACAGTATTGACATGCACAAGGCCATGAGAACCAGATTTTTAGTCTAAAGGGTGAGAGCCACAGTCTCTTTCCCTGGTTAAACGGAATTCTAGATGTCTCATTTGTGCTGAGGTAGATGTTAGTGAAGGTTAGGTATTGAAGAAAACAACTATGGAACTACTCCGTTTGTAGTATTTGACTTGGGTGTTTTTTTCAGGTCATTGAAACCAGAAGTGTGGAAGCATCTTATTTTCTACCTGAAACAATTTTCAAAGACAAATGCGAGTAAGTAGATACAAAATGGGAACTAGTGGACAGTGAAGTCCCTATTTTGCTATTAAAAATCATACATCATTGAAAAATGTTATATATGAAAAGAAATCAGAGGTTATATGGTGTTCTGGATAGGCAGAAGAAACCCAAGCATTAACAGCATGTACCCTTATAGAGAAAAAAAAGAGGGTTTCAGACTTTTTTGTTGTAGTCAGAGGCATTTATGCACAACAGGGTGCTCAGTGTGCTAACAGAGCAAAATAAATTTTCACTGAATCACAGAATGGGTGAGGCTGGAAGGGATCTCTGGAGGTCATCTGGTGCAAGCCCCCTGCTTAAGCAGGGTCACCTAGAGCAGACTGTGCAGGACCACATCCAGATGCTTTGGAATATCTCCAAGGATGGAGACTCCACAACCTCTCTGGGCAACCTGTGCCAGTGCTTGGTCACCTTCACACAAAAAAGTGTTTCCTGATGTTGAAACAGAGCCTTCTGTGTTTCAGTTTGTGCCCATTGCCTCTGGTTCTGTCACAGAGCAGCACTGAAAGGTGCCTGGCTCTGAGGCCTTTCCACCCTCCCTCCCTCCCTCCCTTAAGGGAGCTGTACACACTGATAACACGCAGCTTCTTCTCTCCGTGCTGAACTGGCCCAGCTCTCTCAGTGCTCACTGGAGAGATGCTCCAGCCCTGTAATCCACCTCAGTGACCCTGTGGTGGGCTCTCTAAAGTCAGTCCATGTCCTGGCGAGCCCAGCTCCTGACTCAGCACTCCAGGTGTGGCCTTACCCCAGCTGAATAAAGGGAAAGGCTCTCCTCCCTCGACCTGCTGGCAGTGCTCCTCCTGATGCAGCCCAGGATACCCTCAGTCTTTTTTGCCACAAGGGCACACTGCTGGCAAATGACTCATATTAATTAATTAATTACTATTAGTATTAATGTTGCTGTGCAGGTTGGTTTTTTTTAGTTTAACAGAGTTTAGCTGCAAGTGTGTGATTAACTGCCTCTTGATCAAGATGATCAAGATGTAGCAGAATAGGTGAAGAACATATTTCAGATAAACAAGAAGTGTTAAAGTGATCTAAAATACTGCAGAGCTTTTCAATGGACTAATTTCAGGTGTATATTCATTCCTAAAAAACTAACCAAGCTTTATTTCCATCAAATCATTACCATTGACCCTTCCTGGTTGCTCACAGACATTAGAAAAATATTTTACTTGAACAACAAATATCTATTGGTAGACAATAACTTCAGTATATGTTTTGACAGTCTTCCAAAATCCTTAGAGAAGGATGAAACAGATTTGTTTTTCCTGACGAACAAGATTGCAGAATCATTAGGAGGCAGTGGATACAGTGTGGAAAGATTGTCAGTTCCATATGTGCCCCAGGTAACAGGTAAGTGATGATTAGTAGCAACACCGCTTAGTACCAGTTATTAAAAATGTTTTGCTAATCTGTTGTGTGCCAGTGAAATGTAATGTGAGTGCTTGGCAACAAAACCTGATCAGATCTTTTTGTCTTCTCAAGAAGTTGGGTTTTTTTTTCTCATTAGCTACTGTCTTATTGCTGAGAAGTTTCAACTATTTGTCCTTTTAAGATTTTTTTTCCTTGAAGAAAGGAAGTGAAACAGAAAGGCCTAGAACGCACTTTGACTCTTTTTAATGAAGTCCTTGCTTTCAAAAAAATACCTGTACTAACTTGATTTAGAAAATGAGGGAGGAATATATGTCAGCTTACTTTATCCTTTTCATGTAAACATTGGATGAAAGCTACTCCATCCTTTTGCCATATGGTCGTGTGCTTATTTGCTTATTTATTTGCCTTAGTTAGATTCTCAGTGAGCAGATGTTAATTTAAGCAAGAATGGGATGTTTTCCTCCATCAGATACCTGTGCAAGCTTAGTGTCAGGTAACAGGGGAAATAAAGTGTTGCCTGAGGAAGGTTTGTGGGAGCTTGTTCTACACAGGCTGAGTGAATAATGTGAGAAGGACTAGCTAAGTGTGTGACATTTGTGTGCTTTTGGCTTTTAATGTATTTTCAACAGCCAATTGAGCAACTTACTGAACAAAATTGATTGAAGAATTTTTTTTCTTAACCATGCATGTTTTGTGGCTGTATATAACAGGTTTTGCTATTGTAAGAGACTAGGGGACACCCCAGCCCAAAGCATGGCCTTTTTAAAGTACTGAGCAGAAAAATGTAATTTCTGTGTTCTTTAGCTCACACATAGGAAGAACCGAAGTGCATATGGACAGTGCTGTTGTTCTTGCAGTCTGATTCAGAGACATTGCTGCCTGCTCTTGAATATCTCTTTGGGATAGTTGTTATGGGAGGAATCGAGTTCTCCAGACAGCAGGTGTGGTTTCGTCCCAAATACAAGCAGGCACAGTAGTTAGTGATATGTTCCAACACAGCCACAGTGTCAGTTTTCTGTTGCTGGTTGTCTTCTTCTAAAGGATAATGTTCCTATACTTACTTCTTCCAGCATCTTAAAAACCAGTTAACATTATATTTTAGTATTGGCAGAAGAGGTGGGCAGCAAGTGAGGAAATGGTACAGGCTTTGAGTGAATGAGAATGGAGTGAGGAAGACAGCCTGCTTTGAAATTTATGTTGAGCCTCTCCTAGAAACTCAGTTATATTTGTACTGCTTTGAAATTTATGTTGAGCCTCTCCTAGAAACTCAGATATATTTGTACCCAAATGACCTCACTAAGGTTTTCTTGTATACTTTGCTAAAAATGCATTCCCACACAGGAAGAGACGCAAGTTCTGACATCAAGATTAATTGAGTTTAGCTGCAAGTGTGTGATTAACTGCCTCTGCAGGTGATGAGAAATTGCCATATTTAATCCTAAATCTTAACATATGTGAATCAGATGGACTTGGGGTTTTTGTAATCTTTTGTAAAGAGCAGCACCCAAAGCTTGTTCCTTGACTGTTGCCATAGCTAGTTAAGTTCATTAATCTCTGATCCTGTGGAACGCTGAGCTTTCAAGGTTTTCATTTAACTAAATCAGGACCAAGTGAATATTTTGGAATTCCTAAGCTTTTCATTTTTTACTGCAATGAAATGTTACATTTCCACTATTAATGTTATAATGCAGGAATGTAGTGTTTCAAAAGAGATCATTAATCTTAGTAAAAAGTGATCTATTTTTTATATATTTCTGTGAAATCTAGGGTTGAACCTAAAAAGCCAGTAAATATTTCATCCTAATTATTTCTGGTGTTTCCACATGTCAGTGACATAATGCTTAACCCTGACTTATAGACATAACTTTGTCATCCTTGTTTCATGTCTTGATAGTTCTTAACAGTTTGAAAGACATTCATATCTGCAGTTTTTTATTTTTCTCTTTCTTACTTGGGGGAGGGAGAAAACTAATAATTTAAATGACTTTCAATCATTTTTTGTCTATATATATATATATTTAATTCAACTCTATTTCCATCAGGCAAAAAACCTCATAAATGCAAACACAAGTCGAAAGGTAAAAATGAGCTGTAGGTCAGCCTGCTCTCCTGCCTGTGGTGTGTCCCCATAGGATGTGCAGTCAAAAAATGCTTTTAGAAGGCCTAAAGACTTTTAGGCCAGAAATTGTGTTGTACTTAGTGGACTTAGTGTTTCCTTATGCTTTTTTTTTTTGTTTCTCTCCTTGACATGCCTGTAGCAATGTTAGCTGCTGTGAGGTTTGCTGTTGTGTGTACTCATGATTTGGTACTTTACAAAATGGGGGTTTCCTGTTTTGCTTTCCTGAGCAGGTAGCAGAGCCGCAGGTATCATTTTTGTGATGGTACTAATTACCTCTTTGAGTGACATTGCAAAAACCTGTAGAAAATTGGAAGAAGCTTTCAGATGTTCAAAGAATTCATCTTAGTCACTGGCCATTCAGGATGATGACTGCACAAAGAATAGAGTCCCTCACCCAGGAAAAGGGGGACCTTAAAGATCATCTAGTTCCAACCCCCTGCCATTGGCAGAGACACCTTCCACTAGACCAGGTTGCTCCAAGCCCCATCCAACCTGGCCTTCAGCACTTCCAGGGATGGGGCATCCACAGCTTCTCTGGGCAGCCTGTGCCAGTGCCTTACCACCCTCACAAGAAAGAATTTCTTCCTAATATCCAATGTAAATCTACCCTCTTTTAGTTTGAAGCCATTGACCTTTTTCAAAAGTGATGGATCCCGCCTCAGTCAGTGAGGTGACACAGGGAGCTGCTCCCACTGCCCCTGGGCAATGGGGCCAAGGCTTCTGGGACAGCCTTGGCAGCAGCTGGGGCAGTGGGTGTTGGGGCTCCATCCTTGAGCCCCTGGGCTCCTTTATGTGTGTGGATGAACATTGTATCTTATAAGAGAAAAAATGGCAATTCTCACAGTTTTTTTACTCACTTAATATGTTGAAATTAGAGATAAATGGGCATATTTCATATGCAAGTATAGTGAGGCATCCATTACAAAAATGAATTCTATCCGAAGTAGTCCCTGAAATGTATCTTCTGGTGTTTGTGTGTCAGTTACAGAGAGAGCAGCAAGATGGCAGCAGAGATGTGGTTTTCTCGGGTGTTTTCTCTTGGGGGTTGAGGTGCTTTCCTCAGATTTGGAGCGTATTGGGTCATGTACCAGTGAGCAGTCAGGGATTAAAAATTCAGTAAATACTTCAGAATGGTACTTCAAATGCTCAAGGTCTCTGAGAACCTGGCAAATATTAGTAGAATTCAGGTGTTTTTCACTAGTCTTGTTCTTTCACTGCCTCTTGATCTTAAAATGACATTTCATTTATGCAACTTCTGAAATTTATTTCTTGGTTTTTAAAAGCTGAGCATGTTCAGCTCTGCTGGAATGAATTCTGTTTGTTCATGCTCAATATTTGCACTGCAAAAGAACTTTGCTTTGCTAGAAGTGGTTTAAACAAAGGTTGCAGAGGAACCAGCATAAATTTTCTTGTCATGGGGGAGTTTTACAGTCCTTCTCCTTTTTTTAGTATCTAGTGCCTGTAGGTGCTTCTAACTGTGCAGTGCAAGTCATCAAATAATAGTAGCTGGGTCCAAATGGCTTGATCTTGGCTAAAATTTAAATTGTGACATTGCAATTCATGGTTTTGTAAACGAGATACGCAGAAATCAGGCCACTCAAGTCTCTATTTGTCAGAAGAACCTCATGACAAATCTTACAATGTATTTTTACTGTTCATTAAAATCTTATGTTAATATATTAAATGTCAAAAATGAGGAAACACTACTGGTGCGTTGTCTTAGGACTGCAGTCACAGAAGGAAATTCCATCAACTGATGGATCATTTGATCATAATCTCCTTATGCATTAATTAAATTGTTGTGCTTCTTTTAATATCAGCACAGTTGGTCTTATTCTGACAACTTTTTAGGCCAGCTGGACCTGCTAAAATATTTGTAGGAAGTGAGAAATTGAGAGAATTCTTTTCACCCAGTAGATTTTTAGACTTGCTGAATATGGTACTTGTAGCAACAAGAATAAGGAAGGATTGTTGTTCATTTCCATTCAGAAATCTTTGTTTCTTCTGTCAGTAAATCATCTTCCAATAAACCCTTTTCTGTTTCAGAATATCTTAAGACCTTAATATTTCAATTTCACAAGCAAAAAAAAATAAGTTTAGGTTTTTGTAAAGGATGTTACAGCTGTACACCATCATGTGCTATGTTACTTATTAAGCATTTGAATAAGACCTCAATTTTTAAAATTCTGGACTTTCACGGGATGGTTGAAAAGATCTGGAATGAGAGGGGGACAGGACTATAAAAATGTTATTTTTCTTCGAATTCAGTCATTTAGAGCAGTAACATCATTTTTCACAATTCAGATGATAAAATAGATGATCTTGGGTTAAACAGACATATGGAAACAAATCTGCATCATGTTTCAAGTGTTATGCAAAAAGCAGGATAATTTGTTTTTGTGCTAGATGAGGACAGACTCTCCAGGAGGAAGAGTATTGTGGACACAGTGTCTCTTCAGGTGGATATTCTGTCTGGCAGCAACACAGAGGATAAGGTATGAAAATCACAGATTGTTTTAAAGCAGTATCTTGAGTGGAGGGGGGCGGGAATGCAAGTGAAGTTTTCCCAGGAAGTGGAATATCTGATTATTCTAGCAATGTTAAATACTTGGGGGGTTGGATTTTTTAAATTGTGCATTTGCAGAAATGTTTTGTCAAAGACACCCTGCTGATCTTATTGTATAAAAGAGTCAAGTATTTTGTCACTACAGTTTTTACAGACAGTACTGCAGAATATGGGGTAGAAATGCATGTATTTACATGCTGAACAATTGGTATTTTATGAGTAAGTATTCTAAAATGTTTACCTTGCCTTTTGAGGGATACAGTAAATTTCAGCATCTGTATCCCTATATCATTTGAAGTATTTGAGAGACTTGTTCAACAGCCTGGGGCTGTAAGATACAAGCCTAGAGAGATAAAAGCCTGGTGGGAGACCTGCAGTCTCTGGGTGGGACAGGTAAACACTAGGCAGGCTGTGCGCACTGGTGTCACTGTTCCCCTCCAGAAGAGTTTAGCATGCAGCAGTTAAAAGTCACGGGAAGGATAAAGCAGCAACGAAAAGTTCATATGTAGGGTACAGGAGCTGATGCTAATTATCCCTTAGGAAGACTGCATTATAATTAAAATTATCCACATCGTTTGACACTTCATTTGAAGTATTTCTTAAAATAAACTTCTGCTTCTACTGAATCTTTTTCAAGGTTCTGCTGATTTTTATTAGCTAGATTTCTGCTGGCTGCAATGGAGATTAGCTGTTGAAATTGAGGTGTTTGTACCTCAGATGAAGTACAGATGATTCTTTTGGCATCTTCAAGCACAAACTGCCTGGAGACATGAAGCAAAATGTATGGACTGAGTCAAGCTGAGTGTTAGTTAAAAATTCAGTATTAAGCTATAGCAAAGGAGCAAGCTTCAGTGTAGACAGGAGTGATGTGTTTTGCATTATTATTATTATTATTATTATCACTATTACTATTATTATTCCTTTCTGCTTTGTGCTGATGATACCTCAGATGATCTTTTGTGTTCACTTCATGCTTTTTGCTTTAGCAAGGATACAGATAAAAGTTCAGGAGAAAGAATAAAAAGGTGTTTGAAAAATAAGTGAGACAATCAGATCTCTAACCTTCTGAAGCAAGTAAATGCTCCTCACAGGATTTGGGCTGTTTGACATTAGTGTTCTTTTTTAAAATCATGTGTTATATGTGGTTACATGTAATTGAACAACTCTCTTTAAAGTAGAATTAAATGAGAGAAGTTTCCATTTCAGATTTCAAGTTATGCTGATGTTATGTCAAGCATTGATACACGGACCTTTTTGAAGTGGATGTAGTGGTTGTATATAAAATCTTTTTATGGGTTCTCAGCTTAATGTGGTCTTAATGTGGTCCATTGTCTTGGATAATTAATTACTTTTTATCTCTTAAAACCAAGAATTTTATTAATCAGAAACACAGGAGCAAAGTATTACTCCTTTACTTGTTTTATGAGGTTTGTTTACAAGGCAAAGGAGAAAACAGTATTTTCCAATTAGCTGACTGCACCTTCATACCTATATATGAAATCTGGTTTTCTTGCTGTGTAGATTAATAAGTATAACAATCTATAATAGTCAGCAGAGCTAAACTGCAAAAAAAGGAGCATAAAGCTTTATGATTGGGAGGATTACCTACTTAATGGAAGTTTTAGGATTAATGATGTATGGTATCATTTCTGCACTGAGGTAGAAGTCTGTTTATCCATAAAATAGCTGTTACTGTATACAATACAAATGCAATTCTTCTGTCAGCGGACTCAGAGTTTTTTGTGGTGCCAAGTCTGTTGGTGAATCCTGTTCAGGAAGATGGGTTTTTCCATAGTTATCTCCATTTATAAGGTGAAAGCACTTGTAAATGCAGGTAGTGCTTCTGTGATATTAATAACCAAGTATAATGCTGGGTAATATCAGCTTCTTTACAAACACAGTACTGTTCTATTTTATGCAGAAATGTACAGATAGGGAAGACCATACAGAGAACTGCACGATTACTGCACAGTGTCAGATGCTGGAATTCATTTCCTGTTGAAATATTAAAAAAAAAATTTGTCCATTTATAAAAAGGAGAAAGCAAAAACTAATCTTGAAACATTCTCAAGAACATTCAAGTAACTGATAAGCTCCAAGTGTTATCCTTGTGAAGACATCGAATTTGTATAAAAGGTGATTTCAGAACCTGGCTTTACTTTATAAGCATGTATTCTCTACCTCTGAATAAATAAAAATTAATAAATAGTGAAACACTTTTTTGGTCAAATATTTGTAGATATGGCTACAGATCAAGAGTTAGTTGTTTATGGCAGAGGTAGAGAATACATGCTTATAAAGTAAAGCCTGTTAGAAAAGCATAATTTACATTTCCAGCTCATGAAATAACACTCATGTAAGAAGGAAACATCTACTTCCTTATCCCTTAACAGTAGTTCAAGCCAATGAATTAAAAAATTGAAAGAATTCAGTATCTTGTGAATTGGATAAAGGAACTTTTTGCTACCTTACCTCTTATCTTAAATCATATTGGACCACTCTAAACAGTTAGTGTTTATCAGGAAAAATGAAAGTGCTGCCTGTTTACATGTTGGAAGGATTGAAGTGGGGAAGTTCAAGCCAAGAAACCATTTTATGTTCAGGTGAACACTTTGCTGCGATCTAAACATTCTCCCCTAATGCCATGGAAGTGGCTTCACTGTAAATATATTTACTGGTATAGAAACTAGGTCTATAACAAATTGAAACACTTTGGTCATTTTGAATCCCCAAGCAATTCCTGGTAAAGTACATCTGCAGCAGAAATAGATGGATATTCATATCATTAGATGCACAAATTTTCTCAGTGCATCAGGCATATCTTGTTATGAAGAGCCCTTTAACTCCAGTGTTTATGATGTAAGCACCAAATTATTTGGAGCCATAATGGTACAAAGTTAGCCTAAAGCAGTAACCATTTTCCACTCTGCACTCCACTGTCATCTCTTATTTTAGCATCACATTGCTAGTAACTCAGCGACTCTCAGGAAGCAGTTGCTGTTATTTGCAACAGCTGTCTAAGAACCAGTACTGAGATTTTACAGTGTAGAATCACTACAGCTTATTCCTGACCTAAAGGAGTATTCTGCCAAAGTCCAAATCCATTTTTAAAGTATTGTTGCCATAGAGCATCTTGACTAGAATTTAGAAAGTTTTCCTTGATAAAAATTTTTCCTAGATAAAAATTTCCTAATCTCAGTGACTTAAAAATGTGAATTAGTGACCTGTTGGCTATCACAGAAAGTCCAAATAAAGTTACTAGAAACTTGTAAGGCAGAAAAGTTCTGGCTGTTTTGGCCTTCTGTGTTTATCACATTCCTTATTTTTCAGAAGGTTATATGTTATATGTGATGATTAAGGAGATTTTTTTCTTTGTGTTAGATTGATAATACTGAAGAAATCACCTTTGAAGCTTTGAAGAAAGCCATTGGTAAGATGTATTACAGTTGTGTTTGTGCAGCATAGTTCTCAATTACTATGGAATTGCTGAAGAAAAAGGAGAGGCCAGAATAACATAAAATATTACTTCTGTTTCTTCTCAGCTAGTAAATTTATTTAAAACTCCAGTTATTTATTTCTGAATCTCTAAAATTATATCTTGATAATGTTAGTGAATTCATTTTCTGAAGTTAATGGGACTGAATGAAAAGCATCTGGAAATGCCTGTCAGATATCTATTACATTTGCCTTATAGACAAAGCTATAAATGTGAGATATTCAAGTTACATTGAGTGATTACTTATGAAGTAACTTGACTATTGTTAATGTATGAAGATTTTCAGATCTTCAGTGCATTCAAAAACTAGGTTGAAAATTACACATCATGGACTTCAAAGCACTAAGATTTTTTAAAAGAATATTTTTCTGACAAGTGATCTGGCTACAAGAACACAGAATTATCCAGATTCCTTATTTCATATTACTCTAAGTAATTGCTAGTTAATGCTGTGCAGTCCACCAAAGTCCTGTTTAAAATATGGAATAAACATTGATGTTTTCAACGGTAGGTACATTCTAATCAACAATTTAATCTGACAGTCTTCCAAGTGTGCCTAATCCCTGAGGTACATAAATTCATTAGATGCTGGAAAGTTCCAGCTGCTTGTAGGTTCAGTCTGCCTGTGGAGGTTGAACTGGCTTTTCCCAAATTCTGATTGAAAACTTTGGCCACCTTTGAGTATGATACTGGGAGGCAAGAACTTCCTTGTTTCTTCTTTTGAAGCTGAACCTGTGTGCAGTAAGTGAGAAGTGCAGGCAATAAAGCAAAAGGGAGCCTGGATGTTACTCATAATTAAAGACATAGTAAGAAAGGAGGGAAATTGGGTCCTCAAACCATCTCCCAAACCATAAAAGTTTATCTGCATTTTGCTTTAGGAGCGATGCCACATGAGAGCTCACTTGAAAATGGTTGCATCACTTCAAGCACAGTCTTTGTTCCCTTTTGCAGTGCACATTTGATATCACTTATACTTCAAAGATTGCATTTGTCTTTATTTTCTTTTCATTGTTCTTTTAAGATAACAGTGGACTTGAAGAACAGGAAAAGGAAAAAAGGCGTCTCGTGATTGAAAAGTTCCAAAAAGCACCGTTTGAAGAAATCGCAGCCCAATGTGAAACCAAAGTGAGTTTCTGCAAAATGTTAGCACTGAGGATATCAGTGTAGGCATTAGTGGGCATGTGCTGACTGAAGGTGATTTGTCGTGTCACTGCTGCTGTTACTTCTTCAGAAGTTCAGTTCTTTGTTTTGTCTCCACTGTTACCAATGTTGGGAGATTCCAGTAATTAGAAGTGTGTTTTTGTTAGTTCCTAGACCATGACTTGTACATTCTTCTTCAACTTATTATTTTCCTTGCTATCTTTGAAATCCAGGTTCACAGTCCATTCCTATTTCATTCAGGGATAACTGGAGCAGTATTTAACCCATTATGTATTTTAAATAACGAAATGTGTTTCAGGTTTGTTGAACTCCTGTCTGCAACAGCAGAATTTGCTATATAATTCCTGGCACTCCAGGACAGGCTCATGCAACCTCAAATGCATCTTTAAGGCTCAGAATCCTTACAGCAGTGAGAAAATAAATTGAGAAGAAATGTGGCCTAGATTTACATGTGGCAGTGTGGAATACACTAACCTGTATGGCCTGGCACACCCATTGTAGCTCAGTTCAGTATCTAGGAGTTGATAATTCAGTTCTAATTTTTTTTTCCCTAGGCAAACTTGCTTCATGATAGACTGGCACAGATACTGGAACTCACCATCCGGTAAGGCTTTCTGCAAGAAGAATATCATGACTGAAAAATTATTTGTAAAGCAGTTGTGGCTATTTTCAGATGGTTATGTCATAGTGATCTCAAACACATGTAATAGGGAGAAAATAATTGCCTTAACTGAATGCTGTGTTTTAACCCTGGTAAGCATTTCAGCCTTATGTAGCCCCTGGCTTATCCCTCCTCAGAGGGATGAGGAAGAGAATTGATTGGAAGGGTAAAAGTGAGGAAAAACCATGGGTTGAGATAAGAACAGTTCAGTAGGTAAAGCAAAAGTCACACATGTTCTCAAAGAAAAATAGGAAATTCACTCACTTCCCATGGGCAGTCAGGTGTTCAGCCATCTCCAGGAAAGCAGGACTCTTTGGGAAGGCAAATACCATCACTCTGAATGTCCTTTTTTCCCTACTTCTTTCCTTAAAGCTGTTACTGCTGAGCATGACAACATATCTTTTGGGGTATCCCATGGGTCAGTTGGGGTCAGCTGTCCCATCTGTGTCCCCTCCCAACTTCTTGCCCACCTCCAGCCTCCACACTGGCACGGCAGTGTGAAGAGCAGAAAAGACCTTGACACTGTGTAAGCTCTGCTCAGCAAAGACATCCCTGTGTTATCAGCACTGTTTCCAGCACAAATCCAAAACACAGCCCTATACCAGCTACAGTAAAAAGAAAAATATCTATGCCAAAAGCAGCACACTGAAAAAGAGGACTTTTCATCACTTTGATTTTCTTACTACTTTGAATCTTCGTGACAGTGGAGAATATCCAGAAACCATGTCATTGTGTCTTACAGTATCTCTGTGTCTATCAGTAGTATTGCAGGATGTTCTTGTTTTCCCATTGCTGCATCTGGTTGAGAAAGTAATCAGATATTGAGCACCCCAAGTAGTACATGTTGTTATTATAGAGAGTTGTGCACATCATTATGCAGGATAAATAGTAGTTATTAGCAGTAAGATGCATTTGGTTAGTTCTGTAACATCAGTGAAATTGATGATACAGACAAGAATATAAAAATCCTCAGGGCATGATAATTTCATTAGAATTTCAGGACTAGGATAAAATGCTGTTGGTATTTTATTATTTTAAGGTATACTATTTATATATATATGGGGGGGTAGTTTACTCTTGTTTCTCGACTATTAGTGTGTAAAGTTATAAAAAAGCAATCCATATAACTATAAATTCTGTATATTGGTTGTGCTTCTCACACAGTCCTCCGCCTAGCCCCTCAGGAACGATGACCATTACTGCTGGACATGCTCATTACCATTCTGTTCCAGTCTATGAGATGAAGTTTCCAGATCTTTGTGTGTATTAAGTGTCTTCTGAAGTCTGCTGGACATTATTTAGAGTAGAGTACAATAGAAAGAACAAGATGAGTTTTCAAATTTTATTGTTTATTGTATCTAACTTTAATATAATGATGGACATGAGCCAAATACAGATTACTTTAGCCAAATTCATGAAACTGTCTTGAATTGTTTTATTCTGTAATATATTTTAAGTTAGGTTTTTCACGGATCATGTTTCTTCATTTTCGTATTTGAATACATGTAAAAGTCAGATTTAAATCTTGTCTTGCCATATAGGTAAATATTTCAGTTACTCTAGGAATTTGTATTGCTTCAAATTCCTTTAATTTGAGATATTGTAACTGAAAAACCTATTAAAGCTTTTTTTTGTTTCAGTTTGGTTTTTTATTTTGGTTGTTCGGTTTGTCAGTTGGTTGATTTTGTTTCGGTTTTTTTCACTCCTCTCCACCTCAATTCTATGTCGACCTAAAATGCTTTTGCCTTGCTTCATCTCATTCAGTGTAACCAGTGGAGCAGTACCTGAGCTCCCTCTTGTTTATGCTGTCATAGCTATTCAGCTTGTTTGGTTTGGAATATATAGGAAAAAACCAATACCTTACATGTGTTCAAATACAGTGAATGAATTAATGGACACTTGTTATGTATATTTTGATGCATCACATAACATGCTTTTTAGATAGATACATCCAGTATATGTCCTGTGTTTCTTGCTAAAAGTTAAATTTAATCTTTGCATAAGAGAGGAGAAACCTCCTCTTGGAGCACGGAATTGTGCAATATATTTCATGTCTTAAGATGTATGGTTTACAGACTGTACTTTTGAAAACACTGTAGTATTTTACTGTCTGCTTTAGTATAAATACAGGAGAGATATATTTAGTATAGCAGAAAATATACTGAGGGCATTTTAATCATAAATACTGAAGCTATATTCTATGAGACATTTCTCTGTAGTTTATAACAGCTTTCTAGTGATATTTTAGAAATTGAAAGAAAACTCAATTAAACCATTTAAAGATCGAGAATTTATTACATATATTTTCAAGCAAAAGCATTTTTAGAGATGCATCTCTGTGTTTGTTTCTGTTTCATTTCTCAAACCTTTAAGGTAACTTTCATAGGTTTATGTATCTGAGCATATACTGATCAAATGTAAATGAAGTAAAACTGATGGAGTAAATCACAGACATTTGATGATAATTGTCAAGGCTCTCTTTATGACTCACTAAATTCTGCAGGCAAAAAAAGAAAACCAGCATTCACTGATGCCATGAATAGTAACTTTGAAGTCCCTTTATCTATCTGAATCTGACTGGGGCAGCACAGACATGAATGAATGCTCTCAAATATCTGTAATAAATGTAGACGTTAAATTTAGTGGTTTGGATGAACAGGGAACATGAACAAAGTAACCTAACTTCAGTTCACCCTGCTTTGAGCAGGAGCTTGGTTTAGATGACTTTCAGAAGTCCCAACCTAAATTAATCTTTGATTGCATAACTCAAGGTCTGAAGGGTTATTAGCCCTGCTAATTTGCTGACTGTTTGGAGCATTTGCAAACCCACTGTAAAAAGGATTTTAAGTTTTTTGAAGTCCAGTATTCCACTGGACTACATTTAGAAGCCTGATGTGGCATGACATCAGAGAAGTATCAGCTACTTAAACCTATGAGATGACATGCTGAGAGTTTCAGAAGGCATTCACAAAGCTCAAAAGGTAATTGAGACCTTCTTTTCAGTTTAACAGTGCAATCACAGCTGTTAGTGGATGACGAAACAGCCCCTTATCTACAGCATTCCGTTGTGATTTTTACTGCTGCAGCGTATCAGCCTGATCAGACCACAGTCTACACATAAATAGGACTCTAGCTTTTAGTTTTCACTTTTTTTTTCTTTTTTTTTAAGGTAAGACTAATAGTTTTTTGGCCTATATAAAGAGTGTAATTTTTAAAAAAGTAAATCCAACATAGGGGTACAATGTAAAACACCCACCCACTCTGTCATTTTTTTAAGAATATCACTCGGCACTTTTGAACAAGAAGAAAATAAGGAGTCTAAGTAATAAAGAATGTACTTCTGTTTGCACTTGTGCAGTATGGAGACTGTGCTGTAAATACAGGATTGTTTCTGTGATTGAATTCTGTTGCATGAATGCTGCATGTGAAAAAACTAGATTCAGCATTTCATCTTCTGTTCTGTTGATGAAGTATTTTTCCTTTATGGTGATGGTAGGTTTCCATGTTTCCAGTGTTCAGTTTGGGAAATGCAGGTGTTGTACAGGTGTAGTGCAAGGAGTGAAGAGCTTGTAACACTCTGCGTGTTCATGTGATGTTTCATTTCTTCCTTTATGGAAATTCAGGGAGTCTGTAAGTTGGTAACCGGTTCACTCTGGCCTTTCTAGACATGTGGGAGATGGAAGTAACTGTAAAATGTATTGTTTCGGTAGCTATTGTTATATGAGCTAATGAATGAAACCAAAAGAAGTAAGAATGCTGT
The DNA here is from genome assembly GCA_013400235.1 of Oriolus oriolus. Lineage (NCBI taxonomy): Eukaryota > Metazoa > Chordata > Aves > Passeriformes > Corvidae > Oriolus > Oriolus oriolus. The sequence continues at coordinate 134,783 of VXBT01007672.1, forward strand.
TTGTTGTACAGTACAAAGCTGCTTTGTTTCACTTATCTCTTTATGTTCTTCAGACAAGCTGCAGAACTTAAAAGCTCCTTAGGCAAAGTGGCCCTGTGTTATCTGCAGCACACTGAGCACTGTCATAATGGTTATAATTGGTACCATAATTGGTTTAAATGTATTCCAGCTGTTGCTTGGGGTTCTCTTTCCTATTATGTCATTTTGAAAAAAATACAGCTTTTGGTAGTGGGTCACTTTAAGATAAATTAAATCCATGGTAATTTTAAAAGGTAGAAATAGCCTGTTGTCCAAAATCACAGTAGGGCTAATTTGTCTGTTGTTCCAGTGGTCATATATTCTGTACTGTACGTAATGAACCAGTTTCAATAAATGTAAGAACACACTGTGCAATCTATATTTAAGCAATAAAATAAACCAAAATTTAAAATTAATGTTTTCTAAGGTGTCAGTTAATTTTTATTGCTCACAATTTATACATCTGTTACTAATTTTTTAACATTTAAAATAGCCCTCAGTTTACACACCCATTTTGTTCTGCAGATATTATAGCATTGCATCATTATTATACTACTGCATTTATTTACTGTTAAACCTGGACAGGCTTGGAAGGTGAGGCTGTGAGAATCTCATGAGGTGCTACAAGGCCAAGTGCAAGGTCCTGCACTGGGGTCAGGACAATCCCAAGCACAAACACAGGCTGGGAGAAGAATGGATTGGGAGCAGCCCTGGGAAGGACTTGGCGGTGTTGGTGGGTGAGAAGTTCAGCATGGCCCAGCCATGTGCTCTGGCAGCCCAGAAACCAAATGTGTCCTGGGCTGCACCCAAAGCTGTGCGGGCAGCAGGTGAGGGAGGGGGAGTGTGAGACCCCCACCTGGAGTACTGCATCCAGCTCTGGAGCCCCCAAAACAAGAAAGATGTTGACTTGTTCAGAGGACGCCATGTCACCGAAACTGCGGGGAAAACAAAAACCCTCCAACAACATTTTTAAGGTTAAGAGAGTCAAGGCATTACTTTATTATCTGACCAGGATGTTGTTCTGGCCAGGATGTACCACAGAAATAATCTCATCCACACATAGCCCAGGTGTGCAGAGAGAATCATTCCATGATAAATGACATTTACTAGATTTTTCAGATCTTTTATACAGTCAAAACTCATAGAAATGAATTGGGTCAGTGTTCACTGGTCTCAAGTTGTGTAGTTCTTAGTATTTGGTTTCTTACTGGATTCAGGTTTCTTCGCCTCCGATGTTAATTAGATCTTCATTCCTTGATTTTCTTATCAGTCTTTTCCAGAGGAGATGTCTCCAACTCTGCCAGAGGCAGACTCTGGGGTAGACGTTCATAGATGGCCACTGCTGTTCAGTTGATGTCTCATCGATGTCCTTATCTCTTTGGGGCTGCTCCTAGTCTGTTGAAATGCTAAGCCCATCAGGCCTCACCTAGAGAAACAATGCCCTGGAAAGAAACTTCAGTTCCCTTCCTCCAGGGCAAAGGTGAACAAACCTGGCTAAAGTTATATATATAAATTTTTAAACCAGTATGTTTTCCAGCAGCCACAAAGTTGATCAAGGGGCTGGAGCATCTCTGCTATGGAGACAGACTGAGTTGGGGCTGTTCATCCTGGAGGAACATGATTTCCCCTGTCTCTGGGGAGACCTTATAGCACTTTGCAGTACCTAACAGCGATTCAGGAGAGCTGAAGAGGAACTTTGGACAAGGGCATGTGATAAGACAAGGAGAAATGGCTGCAAACTGGAATAGTAGGTTTAGATTAGATATTAGGATGAAATTCTTTCCTTTATGGGTGGTGAGGCACTGGAACAAGCTGCCCAGAGAAGCTGTGGATGCCCCATCTCTGGAAGTGTTCATGGCCAGGTTGGAAGGGGCTTTGAGCAGCCTGGTCTAATGAAAGGCGTCCCTGCCCATGGGACAGGCAAAGATTTCAATGCTTAAAAAGTTAAAATACTGAAGTAGGAAATATTTTTAGATTAGTAGTTAATAAATCAGTTGTTTTCTTTTGGGAAACAGCTAGGTGTTGGCCATCTGTGCCCCAAATCTGTGAAAAAATATAGTGTAAAGTGACTGAGAATGAGAGAAGAAAGAAAAAAGCTATGCTAAATGTTTCTTCTTGATCTGCTTGTCATTTTTTTAATATTTTAGCTCTGATCTCTGATTACCAGTAAATGTAGCTAATCATAACTAGATTATTTAGGACTTCTCTTTATCAACACAATTCATGTGGTAGTAATTAGGGCACAATTTGGGTATTAAACTCTTCCTGAAATAAGAGATACTTGGAAAAAAAGGCCAAAGGAATTAATGACAACATTGCCTGAATAACGGCATATTTATTTTGTTATTTCTCTTTTACTTGATTGATCAAATGATCCATCCCTATCTCTGCAGTCAGAAAATTCAGCATCATTGAGTGAATATTTGCATAACCATGAAGGTAGTAACAATTAGCAGAAAGGAATGGGGGTTTATTTTAAGGTGCAGTGTTCAGAGCAGCAGCACTGCTCTTGTCAGAGAGATGAACTGGTGTTATTGTTACTCTGCAGTGCACTTCATTCACCTGTTTACAGGCCAGTTTTCCTGATTTCAGCTCATTATCTATCTCACTTTCTCATTGCAATATTTATTTATAAATGCTGTGAAATGTAAAACACTTTTCATCCCTATAATAAAAGGCTGATAAAAGTTGCAGTGTGATGCAGATCTCATCCTCAGCATAAGACAAAAAGGGGCATTTTGCAGTTTTAGCATTTTGCTTCAGAACTGAGTTGTCCTTTTTCTGTTCAGCATAAGGGGGGAGTTAATTAAAATCTTGTCTGCAAATAGAATTTCTTACATCACTTAGCTGACCTCTCTGCTTTCCCTTAAAAGAAGTCTTTTTGTTCTGTTGTTTTTTTCAGTAGTGCTGATGGTGTAGCCACTGGGATCCAGAGGGATTCGCATGACTAAATACCTTTGGGGTTTATTTTGGGAGTTTATGTGGTAGGATTTTTTTGTTTATTGGCACTTGGGGGGGTGTTTGGATTTTTGTTTGTTTGTTTAGGGTTTTGTGGTTTGGGGTTTTTTTTGCACTGTACTAATCTTTTGCACTTTTAATGTAGGAAAAATACTGAAGGGGGGAATATCACCATCCAGAAGTATATAGAATATATAGAAGAACATTCACAGGCATTTTCAGCTGCTGTTCTCACACCGTTCAGTTCGCACAGGATCAGATGCTGGGGTTTAGTGAATGCTGCAGGATCTGGAAGAACACAGGCGGCATTTCTGCATCCAGCGTGAGGATACAGTCATTGGTCTGTAAGGAATACTTTGGTGACAAAGTTCAGCACTGTAGAACAAGACTGATGGAGGAGAAATCCAGACCTTTCAGCGTGGCTGAATTGCTGGGAAGTTCGTAGCAACATTTTTTGTTCTAGGAAATGTTGGTGAGTCATAGAATCATAGAGTGGGTTGGGTTGGGTTGAGTTGGAAGGGATCTTTAAAGATTTGTCATGGCCTGATATTACCCCTCTCTCCCTTCAAGTCTGTTTTGAAGCCTGTCCATCAGCCCTGATAGCTTGTAAGCAAAGACCGTCTTGCCCCTGTAAGAAATATGAATCCCATCTGCCACAAACAGGTCTGGTGTTGTGCTGATCAACCCACTACGAAGAAAACCCAAATTCTGGGTGTGACACCCGGCATGGAGACAGATGTTGATAGACTGGGTCTGTCTGTTCCTGCAAGGATAGGGGAAAAAATGACCTGTGCTCCACATTTCCTGATCAGCCATTCCAAGGTGCTGAAGTCTCTTTTGATCACCCTTGGACTGCACGTTGTGATTTCATTGTCCCCTACATGGAAGAGCAATAACGAGTAACAGTCCAAAGGCTGTACCAGGCTGGGAAGTTTCCTGGTCATGTCCTTAACTTGTGCCCCAGGGAGGCAAGAGGCTTCCCTAAGAGCCTTCAGAAGGGAGTCACATACAGCTATAGACAGGAATGAAAGAAGGAACTCATTTTCATGTAATTACTTTAGCTTTTCTTCTGGGTGTTTCCTGCTAAGTTCACTAAAGGAAGAATGTCTGCCAAAGGAGCTGGAGTAGTTGCAGGTTGGTTTAATTAAAAACGTGAAATACCTGGCCACCATCAGTAAGATCCAGTCTGAACCAAGTGCACAGTTAACAAAAATCAGTCTGATCATAACAGGTTTTACATAGAAATCAAGTGAAATTATACAGAACACTGTCAGTAATTATTTAAGGTAATATCTGACCTAGATAGATGGTGCATAGTGCTGACCTCCCTACAGCAAGGAGTTAGTACAGCCTAACACCTAATCCTAGCCTATGATGTTGTCATTTGTGTGCTGGAGAGTGTGAGGCAGCCTGTAGAGGATAAGGAGGCAGGTACTCAGTGGCTGAGTGCTGACATGCCCCTTCCCCAGCCCATGGGGGTGGGTGGCTATCTGCCCTTGTGTCCCACAGCTCTGGAGTTCCCGATGGGATGCTGTGTCCCTCTCTTGGCTCTTCGGAATCCGCTCCGCAGGGCACCTTCCTCCTCACTGCTCTCCTCGGAGCTGGAGCCCCCTGTGCCTATTTCTGTGCCTGTTGGAGGCCTTTCAGCAGGGCCACCTTGGCAGGAGACCTTCTCCTCTCGGCACTCCTGCCCGTGGGGAAGCTTCAGGCTCTCGTTGAAGAAGGCAGAAGCCATGCACTTGGCCGCAGCCTCATTGCAGGCACAGAGGAGCTTCTCACATGTGCTCCAGCCAATGCCTGAAAGAGAAGTTTTACAACTAATGTTTGAAAGCTGTTAAACTTGGTTAGTGTGTAATTTGCCATGGGTGGATGAGCTTTTGAAAATAAAATTTTCAAATCTGCCATGAATTTTAGTGTCCAAAGTCACCATTAATTACCTAAACAAAAGCCTGACACCAAGGTGCTGGGCAGTGGAAGGTTCTCTTGGCTTTAATTGAATTTGTGAATGTAAAAACACAAATAGCTGGCTTCTGTCTGCAATTATAAAATGTCCGTAATTTTCTCAGCCTGACCTAGTCACATCGTACACAGCAGTGTAATAACCTTTGTCTCATCTAGGGAAAAAGCTCAAGTTTTTAGTAAACATTGCTAATTTTTTGTACACTAAATATTTCCGTCTCCATACTCAGCTCTAGCAGCTCTGTCATGGTGTCATTCTGTTTATCATGCTGATAAACTGTCATCAGGACATGAGAATTTCCTCTAACACAAACTTACATTTTGGCATGTGATCAAAACATACAACTTCAGACCTCAAATTTCTTTCTGCATGACATCCAAATTTCTTAACTTGCTCCATACAGCAGTTGTGAGAGAAGCAGCATCTGAAATAAACAGTAGAAGTTAATGGAAAATACTTACTCTTCCTGAATCCCAGAGTGCTCACAATTATTTGTCTGTCTTTACTTTCAATGCCCATTAAAACTGATAAATTTTAGTTTTCATACCCTGGAATTTTTTTTTCTGTGAAGAACACAAAACAACCCAAACTGTTCCTACTTTCCTCCTAAACTTGTGCCTGCTTTCACTTCTTTCTTCCTAATTCCTTTGGTGTCATGTGTTTAACTGGGGTTTCTTTTTATTTAATACACATAATTACAGTTGTAACCATGACCTAATCTGCTGTGAGAAGTGTCTTCAAGTGTTCAAATCTTGGCTGGAAATCTGACAACTGCATCATTATAGCCAGATCATGCTGTCATCTAGTCCAATTTTTCATGAGTAGGCAGTTTTATTTGTGTGTGAGTGCAGGAAAAAGGTGTATGCTGTACTTATACCTGATGTGCCCCAACTGTTATGACCTTCCACAGAGGAAGAGATTTTTAGCTGTAAATACAACGCTCTCAGAGCTTTTATTTTGTGGAATTCTCTGCATTGCCCCTCATTGTCTGCCATGCTGGATCTTGGCTGCAGCTCCAACAGGACTTTGCTCTAGCTCTGTTCCCTTCTGAAGGACAGTGTGCCCTGGGTGGATGTTAATTCTTCTCTTCATAAATCACTTTCCAAGCCACCTCTTAGCCAAGTTTCACAGTGACCCTTATCCTCATCCATTTGATGTACTCCTTCTGCTCTGCTTACCTCCCATCATTCTCCATTCTTATTTTAATTGAGTTAGCAAGTCCTCTCCGAAACATTGATGCAATGATAGAATGTGGTTTAGTCACATTAGAGTATTTCATGTTTTATTTATTTAAGTGGATTTTTTTTTTCCCCAAAATGTGACCTGACTGCTGATACATAGCTGTACAATGCCCAAAAAATGATGTACTGATCTTTCTTGGTCCATGGACACCCCAATAACACCCACAGTTAATGACACACACAGAGGAGCCCACACCTGTCCAGTGCATCGGTGGGATGACCTCTTCCCTCTTGACCACAATAGCAGCCGTAAGACTCAAATTCCTCTGGGCATCTCTCAGTTAAACAGAACAGCATTTCTCCAAGCTGGGGCAGCTCCCTCTTCACTCTTCCACGTCCCCTCTCTTGCAGAAAGGTCAATCGCTCGCACACTACAAAGCAAAGTCGTTATTTGACACATCACATTTTCACTGGTTGAGGGTGCTCTTGTGAAGATAGAAGTGTTTCCAGAGCTATCAGAAACTTTGAAAGACAACATTTTACCATCTCTAAGTTATTGCTTCAGTCCATGAATTATGGCTCTTAGAATACTGCTGACTGAGCAAGACAGCAGAAGGGCAAGGCAATATTTAAAAGGGAGAGAAATCCCTATGAAGATAGAACGTACAAGTCAAATTGGATTGCAATAAGAATACTTTGCAGTCCTTTGTAATCTTTCACAGCTAAATTTTTCTTTTGGAATATTCAAACCCAGCTGAGTATTCATTGGTTTCTGTCTTGATAATTCAGAATATACAGTCCTAACCTTTTGTGCTTCTGTGGTGATAGCTGGGCAATGACCATTTTTTGCTGGAGGAAACAATATTTTTTTTGTTTTCATTTGAAATATAGTCTAATTTGAGCTTGGTGCCCCTAGACCAAATGCAGGAGTGATCTGTTGTAATGGCTACTGTGCTGCTGAGGTTTTGGCATCACCCAATCCCAATCCTAATGTCCCTGTGGCTCCCCCACTCAGGAAGAACTGATGTTGTGGGGATTATTAATAGGATTGGAAAGAACACAGTGTTCCAGATCAGGAAACAAATATCAAGGGGGCCTTTTCTGGGACTTTGCCAGGGAAGGGATGGAAGGAGCTGATGCCTGGATTGCAGGAGAAGGAGGGAGGGCTTCTGTTACATCTGCATCCTCCTTTGTCCCACGAGTAACCCCATCTTCCCCTCTGCAGCTCTAGACTGATTCCCTGCTTCTGTCAGGGTCAATCCTGGATTACTCTCTCCAACAGGAAATTCTGCCCATGTGCCTGCTTGGGTCTTGACTCATTCATGTTAATTCACAGGATGGACCATAGGTTCATGCATTGATCTGTGCTCTCTGAAAACCGGTATTTTAAAATCAAATTTTCCAATTTGGTGAAAGGTGGGGTTGATTCTTCATGTCTGCTCTCTTCCAGTTCCAGGGCAGCTTCTCTCCGTTGGGAAGCCTAACAAGATGGATGGGATAGTTCTTGAGAGTGGATTTATAGCTGTGACAGGTCTGAAATGTGTTGGGATCTCTGGAAACTCTGAGCAGGAATTGGAACCGAATCAGAAATGGTGAGAAAAAGTCTGACAGGCAAGACCTTGGCAAGAGGTCAGAATGAAGAGCAGGGAAGTTCCTATTATTGCTGCTGCTGCTGCTGCTAGTAAAACAAAGTAACTTAAAGATGTGAGCAAATTACTTTCTTCAAACAAAAGCAGGGGGAAACATTCCTTGAGCTCATTTTAGATACTGCACTATATGAAAAATGTACTTATAAGCTAATAATAAGCAATTTTTGTGTTACTGATAGCACACTGGCAGAAGAGGTTAAAGTGATGGAATGGAAGCTTTTGCAGATGTCTGCACCTCCTGTTCCAAATACCAATACATGTGTGCTTATCTAACTGGTTTAAAATAACTATAACCTTTATATGTAATACGTACCTGCTTTTAATATAGAGGTAACTGAATATTTCATCAGATGTAATGGGGAAAAAACCCTTTATTTACCTTTTCCTGTAGGTCCTCTGTCAGACAGTCTCAGGTCCAGAGCTATTCCAGAGGAAGCTGTGCTCAGGCCACCCCTTGCAGGGCTTGTCTCTGGAGAAGACAAATGCGTAGATTAGAGTTGTGAAGGTAGAATAAACTCTTCTTTCAGGAGTCTGTCCAAAAGTGCGTATTCTGAACTATTATCATCCAGCAGTCTTCTAGAATTTGTTAATTCATAGTGGGAGGCTGTTTATTAATGGTTAGTTAAGTTTTCCCGGTCAGCTGGCAGTGAGTTGGCCTTACCAGGGCAGTCAGTATTATGCATCCTGTATTGTATGTAACCTCCAGATTTAGGGATAAAATAGTGTCATTCTACGCATCCATGAAAAATGCTGACTCCTCAGATAGCTGTGAACAGGAATAGGGGAATGCTATGAATTAGAAAAGGTGTGATTCATTTTTCACTTGCCTTTTCCTTTTGTCCTTGCAGGTGTGCCTGCAGGAATCCTCTCAGTGGGGACAATTTTTACTTGCATTGAGTTACTATCTCCTGGGAATGAGGCTGGGGAGGTGATTATCTCTTCCGCTGAGACCACAGCTTCCATAAATCCATCTTCTTCTGAATAAGCAGAAAAAGGAAAGCAGAAGAAGACACAGAAAATAAACATCGAGATTTTAATTTTAGATAGGTGGTGAGAGTAATATCCTCAGGCAGAGCTAGTGTGAATTGATGGTCATAGAGAAAGAACATCCAAGAGGAAAATTGGAAAAGCAGACTATCCACACTGGTCATTTATTCACATCTCTTGCCTTTCAGAAGAAAGGACTATGGTTAGCTATAACTAGTTTAACTGCTGATTGTTTTTTTTAAAAATTCTTTATGTACTGAGATGAACAGCTGTGCCAGCTGCTGAAAATCATGTTGGTTTCTGCTTAGTCAGCTGTACTGAGAGATAAAGTACAGGTGAGATGTCATGAGATGTCATTTTCTGAGTAGATTGCTATAAAAAAGTATCTGCTCACCTGAAGTTTCTAAAACTGAGAGTAACATCAGTGAAAGGAGAAAATTATTTGACTGATGCAGAGCTGGGTGACTGAAGGGTTTAATGGGTTGTAACCACAAGGAAATACTGAGGGGAAAACGAGTTGACAAATAATTGTTTCCAGGAGATTCTTTATCCTAAAATTAAACTGGTATTTGTTTTTAGATTATCTGACACTTTATTGTTGATCAGGAATGGTTTTTTGAATTTGGAGGTAGTTAAACTATTTTTTCTTTATTTTAAAACCTTCTTTGATATAAACTAATTTGTAAATGAAAACACTGTTATCAAATGGTTTCATTTTTTCTAAATGTCAATGTGAACAATGTGCCATTTCACAAAATAAATACTTTGAAAATACTAATGGGATGTATTTTCATATTTTTAAAGCTTTCCTTTTGAATTCTTTGTCTGAATTTATTAATTGGACTAAACCCAAATTCATTAAACTTGTCCCTCTGATGTTCTGGTTTTAGTATGTGTTGAAAATAACCTGTCACAGGATAAGAGAATAGATTAAAAGAAATTAAAGTACTGCTAAGAACACAGCAAAGCCCATGAAAGGTGGCAGAAAGGGATCAATAGTCACACACTGAGCTTGATCGCACGGCAAGGTGCACATTTGATGCCACTTTGTTTGGCAGTGGAATGTTGAAACGAAAGTGATTCCTGCTGGATGTAAAAAATAAAACCAGAGTTTGGGGAATTCTGCACTTAGCTAAGAATAGGTATCACAAATAATGTCCTGGGAGCTATGCAGACCTGCAACACGGTACACAGATTTCCTGATACATTCAAGTTAATGTAGGAGAGCATTTAGTGATTTTGACCAGTGCTTGGTACAGCAATGCTGAATTCATTGGGATGGAGACAGGGATATTGTTCAGACAGTGTAATCAGAGGCAAAAACTTACTGCTTTCTACTCTCCATATGCAGTTTTCCCTGACATTTTTCTAGTGGATTTCAGCCTTCCTGGATAATCCTTTCTACACAAAAGGGGCCACAGGAAACTTCTAGATCTACCAGGGCTCCATTTTCAGCTGGACCCACTGGAGAGGCTGTGCTTGAAGCATGGACACCTGTGAAAGCTGGAACAGGTCTTAGGCTGAGAAAGAGTTCCATGAAATTATCTATAATAAAGGACGAGGCGAAATCAAAATGAACCCTTCCGGCAGCAGATGCTATGAATGTAATTTACAGAAACACCATAAAACCTTATGTGAAGAGGCTTTCAGAAATACTTGGATGAGAAGTGCAAGTGAGTGGCTGGAGGCAATGAACAGCTAATGCTTCTCAGCCAGGTTTTATTGTTTGTGTATCTGCTATCTGACCCTGATCTAAATTTGATTCTCCAGCAGCCCTGTTGTTACCATGCACAGGACTTTAACTGTGATGCTTTTAGATGAAGAATTGCTGTGTCAGTCAAAGCAAGAGGAAAACTGAGGGTCACTAACCTTTTATTGAGAGTATGGGGGGAGCAGGAGCCGTGCCTCTGTGGTCTTTTGTGGTAACTGTGCAAAAAACAGAGGCATTATGGTAATGACCTGCCTGCTGAATTTCTGTCATGCATTTCTGAAATTACTTTTACTTAAAGCATTATCAAGTTTAACCAAACAGCCTGGATTTATAAAGATGGTAATTAGGAGAAGCAAAGTGTTTTGCTGAAGGATGTGCAAGTCAGCAGAAGAAGCAGAGGTGTTATTCAGAAATCCTGTGCTGCAGATTTTTGACTGCGCCACAGAGCTTCATAAATGAAAATCCATCTTCACCTGGAGTCAAGAGTGCCAAATTTGTCAACAAAAGTTTAATCAGACTCTTACCTCTGGTTTTGGAAGTTTCCAAGACTATGTCACGGGGCTCAAAGGAAACCACTGTAGAAAATAGAAAATGTAAACTCAGGAAACACACTGCCAGAACAGCTATGAATAGTCAGGTTGCTGAGAAAAGATTTTTCTGAAAAGAAGTTCCAGACATATGGATAGACATTTTCCTATTTTTCTCAGTGGTGTATTGATTGTTATAGACAAAGGGATACTGATAAACTAATCTCATTGCATGCAAATAATGTACATTGAATGCAAATAATGTACATTGCACTAGCATAGGATTCTATGATTCTGTGAATGAAGCAGCATAAATATGGCTGAATTGGGGAATTCAATATTAAGTGCATTTGACAGACAAATAGACTAAACAGGATTAGGTCTGGAATCCCAGTGCTGTGCACAGAAGGATGCCACGTTCCTTGTGAACACCTTGTGTTTCCTACTGAAAGTCAGGGATGAATGGGCAGCCATAAACCCAAACACCTCCCTAATCTCTGACTTATTTCTTTACCTGATAAAATGATTTTCATTTGTCAGCTGCCTTTTGATAAATTATAAACATAGCTATGAAATGATCCAAAAACTCATCTACATATCCTTTTCTGTGTTGTTAGGATGTTGTGATGTGAAGAAGAACTCCTTTGCCTTTGATTGAGTTTGTCAGCGATACTTAGCTATGGTTTAATGCAGCTTCCACAGTTGTCAATGATGAAGCTTCTTTGGGCTTAAATGGAATGACAACTGGTTAAATAGTAAGTAGTTCTCCAAATGTTTCCTTCAAAGACTGATTAGATATATTACCTATGTTGTTTCCAGCTTTCTAAAATTCCTGATACAGGTTTTTATTCTTTGGTAATACTTGGAGCCTTTTGAGGGACTGTGCTTCATTAGAGAGCACAAGTAGTTGTTTTTTCAGGAAGTAAAATATTGCTACAGAAGTGCAAATACAGATGCTGTCAGTCCTTCAGGAGTTCTGTTTTCTATTACAAAGTCTTCCAGAAGCAGATAGAAAAACATGAATCAACACTGGAGATGTTGCTAGGATGAAAAATACCTGGTAAAAAACTACTTTGATAATACAGGAAAGATATAAAGGAACAGCCAGCACTTACATTCAGCATAAAGCCTTTTCTGGTACCTAGACTTGTGTATGTGCTACTATTTTAAAAAATAAAAACAAAATAAATTCAGAAACCTTTAAACATCAGAAACATTTTTTTCTTATAAAAAAAAGGGGGTCCATGTGGTTGTCATTATTCCAGATGCACACTTAGGGCAATGGCTCACACAGAGGAGCACACTACAGCTTGTAACCAGCTTTCCACCTCTTCCCAGGCAACCTGGTCTAGTGGAAGGTGTCCCTGCCCACGGCAGGGGAATTGGAATGAGACGAGCTTTAAGGCCCCTTCCAACCCAAATCACACTGTGAATTTCTGAGTTAAGCAGTGGCTTGGTTGCACATATCCAGTGCACCTTGCTTGTGTGCTTGGCAGATATGGGGTCTCCAAACAGAGAATCAGGGAATTGTCAAGACTGGAAGAGACCTGCAGGTTTTCCAGTCCAATTGTCAGCCCAGCACTGCCCCTGTAACCACTAAACCACATCACCAGCACCAGGTCCAGACACCTCAGCCACCTCCAGGGATGGTGACTGCACCACCTCCCTGGGCAGCCCATTCCAATGCCTCAGCACCCAAACAGTGAAAAAATTCTTTCTAATATCTAATCTGGATCTCCCCTGTCTCACCTGAAGGCCATTTCCCCTGATTGTTTCACTGCAGGCACAGCAGAAGAGACTGACCCCCACCTCACTACACCCTCCTGTCAGGTGGTTGTAGAGAGCAGTGAGGTCCCCCTGAGCCTCCTCTTCTCGAGACTAAACAAACCCATCTGCCTCAGCCACTCCTCAGAAGACATGTTCATGTTGTCTAGTCCTTCCATGAGCATGAAATGAGAGGCCGAGAACTGAGCACAGCACTTGAGGTGTGACCTCATGATGCCGAGGGGTGATCACTGCCCTGGTCCTGCTGGCCACACTACTGCTGACACAGGCCAAGGTGCCACTGGCCTTCTATTGAGCCAGCTGTGGACCAGCACCCCAGTCCACTTTGCCAAACACCTCTGAAGCCGCTCCTCCCTTAACAAGAGTGTGGCTTTGCTCGCAATGGAGCCACAAAACAAAAGTGCAGCAGCTAAAGTGCATAATGGTCCAAGACTGGCCTCCATCTCTGCTTCATATCTTGGTCCTCTCTTACAAGGTTTCCCCTCCCAGAGCTACCAAGTGCTTTGGGTGCCTTGTATCCCTGGCCTCTTGTGTTGCAGTGCTCACCATGCAGGCAAGAGGAGAGCAGTTTCAACCACTGAGTGTAGCAAAAAAAAAAAATTAAGCATAAAAAAATTAGGACTGTCTCAAGAGCCACCAGGTCTCGTGGTTTAGACTCACCCAGGACCTTCCAGAGTGAGGAGGTTTCAGCCTGGATCTCTGTGTTACAAGTAAATAAACCGCCAAACTAGCAGCTCATTGCCACAAACCATGCTCAGTGTTTCCTCGTGCTACTGCTTGATCCTAATTAATTCAACATCTTTTAAAGACAAGAAATATGCAATTGGCTCTGAGTGCAGCGGTTGGCACCCACAGAAGACATCTCTGCCAAACAGCTCACCTGCTCCAACCTGTGTTCCCAGGGAAAAAAGGCTGTTTTGATGAAAAGAGGTTTTGTTGTACAGCATTCGTTCTCAGCTCTTGGGAAACTTACTGCAAACACTGGTTAAACACATTACATGCATAAACTGAAAAATTGCACCTTCCCATTCAATCTTGAATTCCATCACCAAAACGTTACATCTACTTTTACATCAGTCCTTTCAGAAGGGCAGAAAGAAAGCAAACATCTTGTATTCTCTCAGCTTTTGGGAGCTGAAAGTAGGGCTTTTTGCAAACCTTCTTCCACCGATGCAGTCACAACCCGTGTTTCATCAGTCCCTTGATGAACAAACTCTGCAAAAAAAAAAAAGGTTTTTTACTCCAGTAATTTGTGGCTTAGAGTGCTCCTTAGACTGTATCATGGCATAACATGATCAGAGTCGTCAGAAGGGAACTTATTTCTAAATATTATTACAATTACAGCAGCAGTATTAAAATATTGCTTTAGTATTTATACCCTGCTGCTACTAAATTCTACTGAGCAACATATAGTATAATAATAAAAAATAATCCCAAAGAGTTTCAGCCTAAACAAGAAGAATTGGCTGGCAATCAGCATTCTTCGAATTCTCACTTCTGTAGCTTATTTTTCTGAGTATAAGTTGGTCTCAATTTAATACATTCCAGACACAGAATTACAGAGATGACCTACCCTCCCTGTGACGTGTTGTCAGCTCTCTCTTGCTGGCTTTTTCTGAAAGAGAAAAGTCTCTCATAAAGTGTGGGAAGGGGATTTTTTCAGTGTTTGATCTGAATAGTACAAATCAGGAGTCCACTGAATGCATTCATTAAGTCAAATACATGCCCATTTCACTCAAAATTTTCTCTGTAATAAAGAACCTACCAAAATCCTTTGCCTATGGATTCATCAGATAGGGTTATTTTTTTTCCCCAGAGTTGGAACTGTGCAGAACAGCTACACAGAAGGATCACAACATGAGCGAACATTAAATGAAAATGTTTCATTCAAAGGTGTTTTTTTTTCTGTGAAGAAATTTAATCAGGGGCCTAAAATTAGCAGAGGCATCCAGCGAACTAAAATTGAATCTATTTTTGCCAGCAGTAGTAAAATCAGCACGATTTTCCTGTTAGCACTGAACAATTTCCCCTCTATTTTTAGTGGGTTGGATCTCCCATAATGTATATTAGGGCCATCTGATCCCGGTGAAATATTACTGTCTTAAAAAAAGACAACAACCTGGCTTTGACGTAAACTTCCTTGGGGAATTTTCTTCTCCCTTGACCCATTCAGGAGGGTATGCACACATGCAGGGCGTGATACAGGTGTGTGTGTCTGTCCTTAGCGCTGGGGGCTGTGACTGGGAGCCAAAGGATTAGAAAAGCTAATGCTGCTTTTTCACATCGCCCTCAGTTTGGGAGCCCAGAGGTCCAGCCCCTGCCATGCTCTGATTGCAATCCATATGAATGAAGTTTTCAATCCAGGCATTTGGTCTTGCAGGGCTGTAATTTCAGCTGCAGAGCATGGATCAGCGTGTGACAATGGAGATAAACATCCCCTTCTTCCTTAGCGGGGATTTTTCCTTCCAAAATGGAAACTAAATAACTGAACAGAGTAAGCCTGTTTTTGCTTTTCCAGTCAGTTTTCGAATGGTTTAAGGGAAGATTTGGGGTAGCAATATTTTCAGCATTGCTGCTTGTGACCGGATCACAAGTATCATTCATTCCAGTTGACAGGAGCATACCAAAGAAAAGATTTCTTCACATTTAACTGGAATTTCCCTGTTGCAGTTGTATCTCCTGCCTCTTGTCCTGTCCCTTTGCACCTCCAGGAAGAGTCTGGCTCCATCATTTGCACACACTCCACTAGGTACTGACAGCAAGAAGATCTCCCCCAAACCTCCTCCTCCTTCCTCATGGGCTCCAGCCCCCTCCCCATCTCAGAAGCCTCTCCTGGCCCTGCTCCAGGACAGCAATTAGTCTGCTACCATATTCTCTCCTGGTATTCACCCAGTAGCAGTAAATGGACAGGACACGTGAAATGGAGATCAGATTTATGGCAGGAAAACACCCAGCTCCTGCTTCATTCTCGTTCGGTCACATTTGATGCCAGCGGAAAATCTGGCAGGAGGGGCAGTCAGTCAGATCCCTATTATTACCTGTAACTGGAGATGGACAGAAGGAGACATCCAGCCCATTCAAGGAGGAGTTAATCTGTGCATTCACAAGGCATTCAATGGCATCTTTGTCGCAGGTGCAGAGGAACTGTTCACAGGGATCCCCAGATTCTGGAAATAAAACAAAAATCCAAACAAGGCTCTATTGAAAAATCTTTTCCACCTCCTGCTTTTTCTTCCCTGTAAGGTTTGTGTCTGTATTTTGTTAGATGTAAGCCTATTTATACTGTGCTTCTCCATGCTAAACACAGTGAACTTTCATAGTCTAACCCTGGTTTTAAACACCAGTCGATGCAGCCTGGCATGGTTGGCAAGAGATTATTGCCTCTCTGGTTGGGTCTGCAGAGTATTGAGGACTACAGAGCAATGCTCCTGTTCTTCCATGGAATACTTAATCCAGCTGATACTGCATTTGGCATTTCACAGACTTCTTTAAAATATTACTCCTTACTCCATGAAGTCACAGTCCACAAACCAAACCTTTGTGATTTGCTCTTTATAAAGAATCAGAGAACCACAGAATGGCTTGGATTGGAAGGGGCCCGTTCCACCCCGTGCCATGGGCAGGGATACCTCCCACTAGAACAGGTTGCTTAAAGCTCCATCCAGCCTGGCTTTGAACTCTTCCAGGGATGGGGCATCCACGACTTCCCTGGGCAGCCTGTGCCAGTGCCTCACCACCCTCAAAGTAAAGAATTTCTTCCTAACATAAAGGATATGAAGCAGTTTTCCAGGAAATACTGTTTTCCCTCTTCAAAATCTTCTACCTTTCGGAGTTAAAGAAAACATTGACTTTTCATAGCTGTCACACTTATGTTTCATATTTTTGATCGGGACGATATAGAAAGAGCTTAAAAAGCATTATTAATGTTTAAATGCACTTGGACCTTTATTGGCCTAAATAGCAAAAATGGTTTTAATTTGAAAAAAAGAATGGAAATTGGATCAGATTTTTGCTTAAATATGATGTAAGGGTATTAGTTTGGGGATTCTGCCCTTCTTTGCTGGTATCCTCAAACCATGTTCTAGCATATAGTCTTTTCTGAGAGTCAATACTTGATGAAAAATTATATTAAAAGTTATTAGGCATTAAAGAACCCCACTGCACTCTTGTGAGGCCTGTACCAGCATTGCATGGAATAGCTCCTGTTGTAACACATGGTCTCTGCCCTCACTGGTGATACTGCTGTAGCTGAGGAGTGTGCATGACCCTCTGAATAAAGAACCTGATCTCTCAAAGTGCAGAAAAATCAGACCTTGATGCTTCAGAAGAAGATTGTTTATCGGGTCTCTCCTCAGCATCTGCTGCATATCTGATATGTGGAGACATCTCAAGCAATGCTTAGTGGTCCTGCAAAGTCAGGGAAACCCCAGGAGGAGGAGCCCTGGGAAGTGGAGGTGGTTTCTGATTAATTTGTCTATGACTTTTCGTAGGTAAACCAGAACGAGCTTCTGGTCCCAGTGAGGATCCAGTGTTAGGCTCTTTTGACAGGTTAATCTCACCACAGGTCAGGTTTTTAGTAGAGCAGCTGACATCTGCAGATATCTTTGATGGGTCCCACGTGCACTCCATCTCCAGCGCTTCCTCGTAGCATTTGCGGTGCTGAAAACAGCACCTTAAAAATGAAATAACAGAGAGGTCACACAATTTAGTTTCAGTTCAAGGTCAGACTGTAGTGGTGTTCTGTGGCTCTTACACAAAACTGCAAAAGATGCCAAACGAGAAAAGGGGGTCCATGGTGTGATCCCCAGACACAAGAAAGGCCAAGTGCTGCCTTTCCCCGAGTGAGAGTGGTGGGATAACTATAGCTGGATGCAGAACTGAGTGGTGGGAGCAGGTCTGCCTGCTGTGTGCTACCAAGCATTTCTATCCTGCTCTGGTACCTGGGTGCTTGCAAGGACTCTACAGGCACTTTAAATAAGAAATCCACTACCAGTGCCCATGTACTTCCCAGCACTGCCAGCTCCCTGACAAGCAATGCCCCATGGGTCAGCTCTAGAGATCTTGGATCCAGTCCTGTCCTAACCTTTCTCACTGCAGATTTGGAGAACTACACTGAACCTGACACCCATGGAGGGTCAATGGCTCGGCAATGCCTTGTCAATCCCTGTGTCTCATTGGGACTATATAAATACGTACAATTTTATCCTCTATTTCTTGTACTTCTATGCAATAGTTGCAGTTGAAATGCACCATTTATCCATGGGAAAGGGCCACGAAATACTTTTCTCACACTGGAGTAAAGCAGCTTTCTTCTGCCACCACACAACACAAACAGCCAGAAATCCTGTGTTTTCCTGCACCCCTGCTGTCCTGCCAACCTCAAATTGCCTGCAGGGCCACTTTAGCTTTGAACAGGAATAAAAAGTCAACTAAACCAACAAGCTCTTCTTCAATTCTCTCCTCTCTTCAGCTCTTTGTACAGATAACTCATCTACACAGCATCTGTGTGCACTGACATCAGCTGTAAATGAAACACCAGTAAAACAGTCATCATTTACCCCAGGTTACACAGATTAACAGGAGCTTGCTGTTAGATTTAGGTTCAAATACTCTCATTTCAGAGAAATGGACTCAGAACACAGGTCTATTATTGAATTGCATCTGGCCTGGACAATGCTGAATGCAAAGACAACACGAACACCCAAACCTGGCATCTGCTGCCAGGAAGGGTGAACTTGTGATCACAATGTAAGGAGTTATCTTTAGTGGGGTTCTTGCTGAAGACACAGTGAACGTGTCATTGCACAGCCCCCACAGCCCTGCACATGCACGGAGCCCCCCGAGGTCAGGAGCACTCCTGCACTGATCGGAGCACGGAGCCAACACCCGCAGCTTACCAGGCTCCCTTCTAGGCCACACGTGCACTTTCTCAGCCCCTATATTTAGAAAGCATTTCATATTTAATTACTGACTATATTAATAAATAGTGATCACAATATTTAATTTGCCTTCACAACCAAAGAATGAGTCCAAGGAATGTATCTAAAAAAAGTGAGGGGAAATAGCATTCAGCAGAGGAACCTGATGGCTCCTCTGCACCACGAATTCTACTGTGCCTTGTTGCAGATATGAGGCTGAAATCTGAGAGCTCCTTCGGGAACAGGGTTTTAACCATCTCACTGGTGATGTTTCAACGCTCTCCTGACTCTGCCTGAGGTCTAGGGAGGTGTTAGCATCTGAAAGCTCCTCTAACTGCCTAAGAAGTCTGACACAAACTCTGCACTTCTTGTTTGTTTGGAAAATCACAATTACATCAGCATTTACTGCAACAGTTAATCAAAAAAATTTACTTAGTTTCTCTTTGCAAGCCGGAGATTGTAAGACATTCATTGTCCTCTGGGCCTGCTTCTCTTTCATGAGGACTGTGGGGGTAAACTTGTCTCCTAATTTATGACAATGAGCTACTCCGGGAAATTGGGAAAATGTTGGTCTTATAGGCACTAGTACTTTCGAAAGCCTTAAAAGCCTGCAGTGAAGTGTTGAGCCCTTTTCTATGGAATAGAAATGGCACAGACAAGCCACAAGGATTGCAAAATTAGTTTCTAGGGAATAACATCAGTGAAAAAAATTGCAGCACTGTGGGAACCGTCTCTGGGAAAGACAAGCAACAGCCACTGGTTTGGAGGCTCCCTTGAACCAAGAGCACACCTCTGTCAGCGGCAAAGCAATAATCAATCTCTGTTTGCTGCACACGGCATAAGGAGTTCTGCACTGCTAAGGAAACCTCACCCCAGGGCTGCAAACCAATTTGTAAATACAAACTGGCTCTGTGGACAATTCTCAGGACAAACCTGCTGATGGATGGTTCTGCAATTTCTGGGTTTGTGCTGCTCTGCTTTAAAATGAAGCTGAGTGAAGCAAAAGCTCAGGTGCTCAGCTCTTGGGTATCAATCCATTGAACCGACTCGAGCTCCCATTTCAGGATGTCATCACAATTGTTCAGAAAACCTTTCACAGAGAAGTTCCATGGCTTTTTTCCAGTAGCAGGGTTAGATCTCCATTTTCCCAGCCATCCCATGCTGCAGAGTGGATGGATTAATTTCCATCTGTCTATAAGCATTAGCCCTTTCTGAGCCATTGCTGTCTTCACTCAGGGAATTAATACATTATGTTGTTGGAAAAGCCTTTTCTTCACAGACATAGATATATCTTGATTGTCTTTGAATTTCCTTCCATACCTCCGGCTGACATAAGTGAACAACCATTTGATTGTCCTGGCTTGAGATTACATTTTCTCTCACTAGAGCCAGATGGTGTTACTTACCCCTAAATAAATCTACTTTTTTATTACTGTCTTTAAATCATTTATGTTAGGGTACACTATGTGCTGGAAGAGAGATAGGCCCTGAGGGCCGGAGAAAGAGCCTCGTTCTCAGACTCGGAGGTGATCCTGGGATTACAGCCAGGTCACCAGGGAAGGGCTGAGAGAAGATTGTGGGTTTCTGGACAGTGTCAGCCCCATGAGATTTGATAATTGTAGTTTGTGACCTTATAGGGTATTGTTTATCCTTCACCATAATAGGCAATGTCTGGGAAATACCCCAGGTGATTGAGGGACACTGAGGTGAACATCTTTCCTGTTTACATGATGTGATATCCTGTTAGCTACTGGTATTTAGGGGAATTTCTGATGCGTAATAAAGTTTTTCTTTGCACCTTTTCCACCCAGTGTGCGGAGTCCATGCCCTTGCGTGATTACTGCACATTTATACAAGTGTTATGCTTTGGATAATCAGAGCATGAAGGTATTTACTGCCAGTCAGGGTAGAAAAGGACCTCTCATGGATATGACTTACTCATCAGCTTCATCCATGGGGAGCCCTTCCATCTCAAACCGGCAAGAGCAACCGTAGTCTTCAAAATCCCTGGGACACAACCCAGTAGCACACTTCATTTTGTTCACGAAGTTGAGAAGGGCAGGGAAGTTAGTGAAGATGGACTGTAACCAGGTGAAGTGAGAACCCAGGCAGTCTGGAAAGAGAACAGCCATAAAACTCCTGGCAAGGGGAGTTGAGGCAGGTGTGGGTCACACATGGGTGGTGTTTGCATGAACACAGAGCCCAAACAGGGCAGCAACACAGGGACATTGAGTGGTGCTTGGCACTCAGCAGTATCTAGTGTTACAGTGGTCTTTGGGGAAATCTGCATCCACAAAATTCCCTCTTTCATCTTAGTAAATACATGAAAGCAAACCCCACAGGATTTATATTCAGTGCTCAAGTACAGCCAGAACAGGTGCTTACCAAAAAATAATGCAACACTTTCCACATTTTGAAAGACTCCATTGAAGAGTGTGGCATTGTCTAAATGAAAAAAATAAACAATCAAACCATGCTTATTCAACAAAAAATAAATGACAATATCTGTCCCCAGACTTCCCCTGGTCTTGCTTCAGTTGTTAAATCAGTTTGAGATGAGCTCCTAGCTATTTGCTCACACTTCCCTGCAATGCCTCTGGAGTTCAAGGGATTCCCCACTGCCATGCAATATTGCAAAAAGTAAAGCTTAAACCTTTCTTACTCAAGATTCTTTCAGGTGTGTTAAGCAGCTCTGGCAGGAATGCTGGCGGCTCCAGTTCTTGGCCACCTACCTCAGCAAATAAATTCGAGAAGAAAAAGATTTAAAAATAAAACCCCAAACCCAAAAATTCACAGTAAACCAGCAACATATATTTCATTACGACACATACACTGCAGGCATTCTGAATATCTTCCCACACTGGTAAGCTGATTTATCAAAGCCATGAAGCACTTGCTCAGCTCCACCCACACCCTAGGAAGCCTAGAAGTGTACTGGTATGTACTGGGGTGTACTGGTGTATCCTGGGGTGTACTGGTAAGTCACACCCACTTCAGCTCAAAACCCAGTCTCTGTTAAACAGGTGTTGCTGCTGAGGATGTGCTAACCCTTGTCTTCCTGTGCTCATCTCAACAGTAGCCCTTACTGGGACAAATCAGTAGAATTACATGAAATTGCTTTATTGCCCAACTATGTCCCAAATACTCTGCAACCCTGTGCTATAACTTGAAGCAGGATTATTTGAAGTGAAGTAATTTGGTTTTTCTGAGTCCATCTTGGCTACTGCCTTACTGGTTGTTGTCTCTCTTCCTATAACTATTTATATTTTAAGTTAATTATCTCGTTTTCCTTTTGAAGATGATGTGGCAGATTTGGTGTATTTTCTACTATTTCATTTTTTTGTGTTTGCCAAGTCTTGAATTAGAGTGAAATCTAATATTTGTTCTCTCCCTTCCCATTTTTAACCTGTTCTTTTCCTCTGCATGATTTCAGAAGACAGTGTATTACTTTGGATTTATTTAACCTTGGGATTTTAAAAAACATAGTAAGTAAAGGGTATTCACTGTGTCAAGAATCTAAATATTTAAAACTGAAAAAGCCCATAATGTTAAATTCATGGCATAACTTATATCTCAGATTAACTGGCATTAGGAAAGCTGTCCTTTTTCTCTATAAAAGATTCTGGGAAAGAGCTGACAGTTGTCTTGCTCAGCTGTTACATTTTCCTGCAATAAATATGGGTGTAAAGAGTAAAGCAGAGAAGGGGTTTTTAGATATAAGGCTTAACTCTATGTTTAGCAAAGGATTAGGAAAAATAGCATTTTTTTTTTTTAGATCATATGTAAGTGTTTTTTCAGGATGTCCACAACTTTTGTGGTGTGAACAAGATTTTCATGATGACAGTCATATGCTCCCAGCAATTAATTTCTCAAGTTCAGCTGCCAAATATGGATACAGGATTGAGTGAGGCAGGGAGAGGTGCTTCCTCTTGTGATATTCTTTTTCCTGAAATTCCTGATCACAAACAAGAAGCTTTTAGATAAACAGCAATCCATCAGAAGTGTCCTTCATTGCAGCAGGACTAAGGGGAACAAATTGCTTTCCACAAACCAGAAAAGGTCTCCCAATAAAGGCTGGCCTTTTCACAGAACTGGAACAAGTCTGTTGAAAGCTTCATGGCCACGAGGAATTCAGCTTCAGGTGAAATAATGGCTTGCCTTGCAAAAAAACCAGCATTGAATGCTGTGTTTGTACACATGCTTGCTAAAGAAAAACTAACCCTTATTTCTGGCTTAAAACCTGTATTTCCTCTGCAATGAAAAATATCCCCTGGGCCAGGTTCTGTCAAGTGCAACTAGAGCCAGGTTTGAAACATTGCATAACACCACGGCTTAAAGTGTCTCTTGATGAACAACCATTAATCATTTGGTCCTTTCAGCAAAATGTTTGGAAAACATGAAAATCCCATTGAGTTGAAATGCATCAGAGGAGAAAATTGATAAAACCATATTCCAGGGGTACTGGAAACTGTGACTGTTCCAGTATCCTTCACTTGCACTTAGTTTTTCTCAGCAAACTGAACTGTGTACACCCAATTAACACATAAATGTTTGCAGTTCCCCTGAAGAGGAATCTCTAAGGCAGGGTCAGCAGTTTGGTGAACCATTGGCTCTTCTAATCCTCTCATTATGAAGAAAAATATTTCTAATTGTCACCAAGTCAAGATCAATGAACCAATGTTTGCTAACAAGATTGCTTTCTTTTGTTTAAATTGGGAGTGGGAGGAACAAAGAGAAAATACTTTCTGGAGTAATCATTCTCTTTTCCTCTTTTGGCATCATGTATTTGGAGCTACCGGTCCAATGTCGTTCCCTGTAGAGGCAGTGAAAAATTTCACTACAAAAATCAATCCTTTAAATCTCAGGAGACCCTGGGGACACCAACTTCTCTCACCTCTCTCTAAAACCTGCTAAAAAACTCAGCACATTTTGAGGAGACTCGTGTGATACATCAGCTCTTGCGCTTTCCTTTTGTATACCTTATCCATGGAATTTCTTTTAAGGTTCAGTTACATATAAAGTTGTTTCTGGTCTGCAACTGTGATTTTCCTACCTGACAACAGTTTTCTGAAGTGTTGCCTAAAAAAAGCTCATCAAAAAACATCATTGCACTTCCAGTTGTTTTTTTTCAGTCGTGGCCCACTAAAATGTCCTAATACAGGGCATGGATGCACTCATTATAATCCTTGGGAAGGAAAAATCTCGACTATGCCAGGAAAAGTCAGGGTGCAGCAAAACCAGACTAGTTGATTTATTCAAAGTAAATCACATTAATTCCTCTCAAAGATGCTATTTCATGCACAGATATTTGGTTCTGTCTTAAAGCAGAGATCAGCAGAGTAAGTCCTATACAAATATAAACCAATAATCTTCCCCAAACCTAAATGTAGTAACACTTTAAATCTTTGTGCTCAGATTGTACTTAGCTAGGGGGAAAGACTCTAAACACTGCTGAACAGCTTTTTAAGGTTTTGGGAAATTGTTCTCCAAATATTATGACAGAAAAATTTATGAGTGTCCAGATATTTTTGAGTGCATTATCAATATAAAACATATAAATATTTATTTTTTAAATGAATAAACAGTGCAAGTATTTTGGCATTCACTATCACTGCAGTGGGAAATGTGAATATTCTCTCTGATTTCTATCTATATAGTAGGAGTCTTAAAGTTCAGCGTCATCATTTTAGCCTGTATGTTTTGTGTAAGACCTGTTTCTTTTCTGGGTTGCAATGCAAACAACCCCTCAGAAGAGAGGCAACTGGTGAAGTTGATATGGGTCAGTGCAGAATTTGTCTGTGCTGGGGTCCTGAGTTTTCTCTTCCCTTCAGAAATATCCCCATGGATCGACCAGAAATTGTGAAAGACCTTCTAAAGGCCCTTCTCTTCACTTGCACATCACAAGTCTTACTGACATTCCTACACAGTGCAGAGACTGCAGAAATTTGAGATGTTTGCTCATCCCTGAGTCTGGGAAGTTCATTTACCCAGGACAATGAAATCTAAAGAGTTATATGAAGAAAAAGCCCTGTTCATGGTAAAATTCAAAGGAGGAGTTTTAGCTGAACATGGGTTATATTTCAGGATGCACTGAATGGTTCAGAGAATTAAGAAAATACAAATGTATTTAATGAGTAGAATCTCTTTATATAAAACATAACCCTTGGAGTCTAAATGACTTAAAGAATGACAAAATGCTTTTGTCATTCAGAAGCTGCAAATTTTTGGTTGTATTTTTAACCCCACTACATGTTTTTTTGCTTCACTACAAGCCCTGAGAAAAACATTTTATAAGTACTTCATTAAGAAACTCCTTTAAGTACATTTGGGTATTGAACACCAAAATTTGAGGAGAGAAGGTGTGTTTCTAAGGGATTGTTTCCAGATGCACATACTTAAAATAGTATTTTGACATAATGTCAAATAATAATAAAAATACATTGCCACTTACCACTGTACACCACCATGGACACAGACACCAGCAGAACTACAATCATTTTTTGTTTAATCCAAAGACAAGAAAAAAGTCACACAGCAGACTGGTGTGCCTGGTGAGTTAAGTAAAATATTAAACAGAATGTTATGTCTTCAATCTGGGAATGGGAAGACCTAATTTTAGGAGATCATTCTTTTGTAGCCTGGATATATTTCTGCCTGATACAATTCAGTTTTTACACTTATCATAGTAATATTATAGGAATGATGAGCCTTATATATCCTTATTTTATCAATGTCCTCTATAAATCTGACTAACAGTATTTATCTTGGTATTGCTTTAAGTGATTCAACAGACTCTGTGAAAGTGCCATTTAGCAATAAAATGGTGCACTTGCATTTTCATTTGTTTTGCAAACAGTTTTCGCATCTTCATTGATCTAACAGGATGTTCAAATGATTCTTATGTTTAAATGAAGATATTGTGAAACACTGTGTAAATGAAGTTATTCTGAGATTATGTCTATGGAATTCAGTTTATCTGCAATCCATAATATTTATTTTGTACCACAAAAACTTGTAGTCAAACATTTATTCTAATCTCTGTTGAGGCTGATCTAATATATCATAAATTTTCCTAATGAGAATCATGATGTTGTTTGGAGAACTTCAAGAGATGTGTGTAAGAAATTCTTCTAAAAGTGTTGCACGAGTTTTCATGAAATGGAAGATGATAGATTGTTTTTTAGCTACAGTCACAAATTACTTTAAATTTAGAACGATTTTCCAAGTAAGTCAGGCGTAGACTTTTTACAGCCAAATAAATGAACATATATATATCAGTTTTCAAATATGTGCCTACTGATCATTATCTGCTTTTTTGAGCTCAAATATTGAATTCATTTCTATTAGAAAATCTTGTCATATTTCATCAGGAAGTGAGGTTCTAAATCTAACAGCTTTGAATAGTTACAGTCTATTTTCCCAAATCTCTTGCCTATATTTTTGTCTATTACTCCTAAGTCACAAATAGCTTATTCTACATTGTTTTCTCCTTGCTTCCCTTATTATAAAAAACATCCAAAAACACTTACCTTGAGGGATACTATCCCAAAGCAGTTGGATGGAGGACAAATGGATTTCAGCAAAGCCAGTACTAAGTTATTTATACCCGCTTGGATATAGATCTCACCCATGTGATCACTTCCTTTATCAAACCCACTTCAACATTTATTAATTAATTCTTCCATGAGATTCCTTAGAGTCATTATGCCCACAGTGTTTCTGGTAATATGGCTCCAGCCATGTAAAGGATCTATACTGGGAAGTCTGTTCTGCAGGTGCATTCACCATACGATAACTTTCCCTAATACTCCTGGCTGTAATTAAATAACAGTCATCCCATTGTTATTAATCACTCACAGAATCTCTTGGGCATGTGAATATGACTTTAATAGCTTAGCAAGAGGTAGTGTTCAGTGATGAAAGATGAGTGAGGATTTACACAGCTTTAAATGCTGGCATTCCTCAGGGTTGGGAAGTCTTCTCTCATCATGGTGGCTCTGATCCAAGGCTGAGTGAAATCCAGGAGAAGGTTGATTCAGTGAGCTTTGGGAAGGCTTCTCTTCATCAGGAAGGTGTGCTTTCCACCAGGCCCAGACACAGCTACCCTTCAAAGAGTCCATCAACAAAGGCAAACTCTCCACTGAATTGTAGCGTGGCGAAGTGAGAAGTCTGACAAATGGGAAATGAAAACACACTTACATGAGCAAAAGGCTCCTTGACTCTGTGACCTACAAAGGAAGGCCTTTGACACAGTCACCTGGAAGATCCTCATAGAGAAGCTGTTGATATCTGCCCTGGATGTGCCTGGTGAGGTGGGTTGAAAATGGACTGGTGGGGCCCAGAGGGTGGTGGCCAGTGGCACAAAGTCTGTTTGGAAGCCAGTGACTGGAGGTGCATTCCAGCAGTCTGTGCTGGGTCCAGTCCTGCTCAGCATCTCCATCCATGATCTGGATGATGGGGCAGAAGGGACCCTCAGCAGCCTGGCAGGCGACTCTGAACTGGGATGAGTGACTGACATTTCAAAGGGTCACACTGCCATCCAGGAGGGCCTCAACAGGAGCTGCATGAAGTTCGACAAGGAGTGCAAAGTCCTGCACCCGGAGAGGTGAAGCCTCATACACAAATACATGCTGGGGGCCACCCAGCTGGGAAGCAGCTTGTCTGGAAAAGGACCTGGGGTCCTGCTGGACACAGGGTTGAACTGGAGTAAGGAGCGTGCCATTGCAGCAGAGAAGGCTCAGGATGTCCTTGGCTGCACTGGGCAAAGTGCTGCCTCAGATCGAGGGAGGGGGTCCTGCCCCTCTGTTCTGCACTGGTGAGGCCACACCTGCAGGGCTGTGTGCAGTTCTGGGCTCCTCAGTACAGGACAGACATGGAAAAACTTGAGACAGTTCAGAGGAGGGGCACAGAGATGATGAAGAGACTAGAATGCCTCCCATCAGGAGGGGACAAGAGAGATGGGACTGTTCACTAGAGGAGTCTCAGGGGGATCTCATCAATCCTCTAAACATCTGAGGGGAGGGTGCAAAGGGGACAGAGCCAGGCTCTGTCCAGTGGTGCCCAGTGACATGACAAGAGGCAATGGGCACAGACTGAGAGCTGCTGCAACAGGGTGAGACCTCCCCCAGCGTCGCAGAACTATGGCCGTGTTAACACTCCCAACATATACCCACTGTGTCAACATTCCTGTTTGTCCCACTGGCCTAACTTTCAATACCAGCTGTAATTGGTACTACTCCAATCTATCCTGCTCTTTGACATGACAGAAGTGCTTCTCTCACGCTATTGAGCGCAACAGTGAAATGTATTTTGGAAGAGAACTGCTGCACCCCACCTCTCCCTGGGGTCAGAATTGCTTACAGTGCCACGTTTCTCCTTGGCTTTACCTTTGAATGTGTCTTTCTTCAGTGAAACATCAATGTGCAGCAGCTATAGTGCAAAAAAGCTTCTTATTTGAAAACAATATTAATGGCTTGATGATGTACTCTGGTTAGATAGCAGCATAACATTGCTGCAGCACAGCAAAATACGGGATCATGCAATTGATTTGGTTATTTCATTTTTTTGGAACTGTTTTTTGGTTCACCAGAGTTGCATAAAAAGGACTTGAAAGACAGGCTGGAAGGGGGCCTGAGCAACCTGATCTAGTGGAGTTGGAAGTAGATTATTTTTAAGGTCCCTTCCAACCCAAACCATTCTATAATTCCATGTTTCTATGAATCCTGATGAGCTCACACAAATACATCTCAAACTATGAGAGGTCTGGTCACCTCCTGGGTTGACCCTCTGCACTACATGCATTGCTGAAGTAATGGAAGCTCCTGATTTAGAAGATAATCTGCATGCGTTTAACACCAGAGAATCCTTCTTGTCTTCAGTGTTTCAGGTTGCTTTTAAATTATTTTGCATTTTTCAGTTTTGATTCCTATGCCTTAAATGTTAATAAACTAATAGAAACTATTTGCATTCACTAGCCAACCATGTAAATATCTGTTAAAAAATAAGATTTTTAAAAGCCTTTCAATGCTTTTATTGCAGTTACATCACTTGTATAAAATATATCTGTTTTTACACATTATTTTTACAATGCCTTGGAGGAGGAAACATTTCTAGGTTAACATCTGGTTAATAGCTTGTCTTATTTCAAATATTTGCAAATAACGCGTTGCTTTCTGATTTTTACTCTGAGAAATCAAAAAGACAATTAAAACTGCCACCAGTCTTCCAACTTGCAGTTAAATTTCTCAGTGCTCTAAACTGATGTACAGATGTTTTTAAGGCATTTTTGCTTTAATGCTGGAAGAACACAAGAAAATATTAGTTAGAAGAGGTTTTATGAGGAAATATTAAAACATACATGAAGGTCAAATAATATTTTTTTAAATTCCTTAAAAATCATTATCAGATACAATAGCTATCTGATGAAAGACAGCAAATGTTCTGTGAATACATAAAAGTCTTCATAATAAGGTATGTAGACATATGGAGATATAAAATGAAAATGTACTTACTGTGGGAGTAAGCAACCCTTTTGACTCTTTCACAGACATAACTTGCATTTTTCACAAACCAGGAATAGTATTCAACACAGTACCTGAAGATGTATTTACAGATAGGAGATGTAGTTAAAGAGGCTTGTTATCTTTCATAAGGAGAGGGACTTTGGACAAGGGCATGTAGTGATAAGACAAGGAGGAATGGCTTCAGGCTGAAAGAGGGCAGGTTTAGACTGAATATTAGGCAGAAATTCTTTACTGTGAGGGTGGTGAGGCCCTGGCACAGGTTGCCCAGAGAAGCTGTGGATGCCCCAAACCTGGAAGTGTTCAAGGCCAGGTTGGATGGGGCTTGGAGCAACCTGGGACAGTGGAAGGTGTCCCTGTCCATGGCAGCAGAGCTGGGACTAAATGGTCTTTAGATCCCTTCCAACTCCAACCAGTCTATGATTCTATGATAAGCACAGCATATCATGCTGCTATCACTGAATATGGAAATAAAAGCTAGATTCCAACCTCAGTGATGTCACTAGATATTTGGAAAAACGCAGCTGGGCTTTTTTCACTTAGCTGGAATACTGAAGCCAGATCAGGTAGTGATCAGTGCACTGGGACACATTTGGGTCTCAGCTGGTGGCCACAGACCCTCAAAAATAACCACTGGTGATTTAAAATTGTCATTTGGGAAAAAAAAGCCTGAAGGAGTATTTTAAGCAAACAGAGAAGGAAAAGCTAGTGCCAGGTTTTACCTCATGGCTTCCTTTCTGGAATATCTTCTCTGACCAACACAGAGGCACAGCTGAAAGAACCTACAGAGCTCCATCACACAGGGGTTGATCTTCTGCACTATGAGAGTGACAGGAGGCGAGGTCGCGCGGGGCTCTCTGAGCACCGCCTGAGGGCACCCTGGGGAAACAACACAATTCTGACTCGTCCCACTAAATTCCTTGCTATACTTTATGTGGGCTATAAGCTCCAAAGCAATGTCTTCCCTCCTCCAAAAAATAAGGGATATCCCTGCAAATGCCATCCTGGGGCTCTGAAAATGAAGGAGGGAGGGAGGGAGGGAGGGAGGGGAGAAGGAAGGAAGGAAGGAAGGAAGGAAGGAAGGAAGGAAGGAAGGAAAG